>JBAMCM010000585.1:0-116661 GCA_037075145.1 Scaptodrosophila latifasciaeformis | reverse complement strand
CTACCATTTATTATTATTCCTATGTACTGAAATTTTCCGAGGCTCCCATCTGAAAATTTTCAGATTAATGAAAGCCCTGTTCGTCGTTTAGACAGTGGTATTCTTGATCTTGCTGATAACTTTCGTCAATGTCCATTTTAACTTGTCCGCTGTTATCTTCCCTAACTCTTTTATGTGGTTGATTAGATACAGATCCTGAAGGTATACCATAAGTCATTGAATTGTATACTTGGCCCTGTTGCAATTTCTTCTGAAATTCTTGTCTCAACTCCCTATTTTGGTCATACACATAATTTCTATTTTGTTTACGGTTCTGGTAGCCAACTGCTTGATTTTGGTTTGAACCTGAGGGCTGATTTTTATTTATTTGTTGTTGAGAGTTATAATTTGCTAGAATTCTAAAGCCTGGATAATTTTCAAAGTATGATTGTTAATAAGTATTAGTTTGCTGTGAGTTAAGGTTTTGATTTTTGAAATTTTTTTTTCAACCTGCTCGCTCTCTTCATATAAACCCGCCTGTTGAGAAATTTGTTTTAATTTTTGAATTGTTGATATGTCGTTTCTGGCAAGAGTCATAAAAAGCCTATCTGGTAATTTTCTTTGTATCAAATTTTTTACAGTATTATTCATCGAATTTGTGTATAGCGATGTATTTTCGGCGATTGCCTCTAATTCTAATTTATTACTTATAATTTACATTTTCGACTCGATGTCGCTGCAAAACTTACGGAGATTCCCTTGGTAGTTGGTGTTATACAATCGTCGTAAGAGCTCCTCAATGGGTGTTTGTGTTTTATATTCTTGTACAAGAATGTTCTTGAAGTCAACCCAACAATTAGTCGGAATTATCTGCGTCAATCTTTGGGCGTCTCCAGTGACGCGAAGCTCGATTGCCCCAAATATTATGCTCTGCTGCCGATGGTAGGTAGTAGGACAAAGTTGAAGGAGGTATTCCACTCTTCTCACAAACGATCCCAGACTGTTTGAGTTTCCCTCGAAGGCAGGGACGTTATGGATTTGGCGAAGTAACTGCTCCATGTCTGAAGCGCTCAACGAGGTCGCTGCGATTGTAGATGGTTGTGACGGCTGTGCCATTATTCTATTTTGGTTGTAGTTTTGTTGGTTGAATACTCGCTTAACAGCTTGCGTTGCTGTTAGGGTTTTTTTTTTATTTTATTTATTTATTTTTATTTTTATTTTTTTTTTTTTAATTTGTACGGCGATTGCTGTATACGCTTAATAAAATATGCAAGGTTGTTTGCGGATCGTGTGATTAAGCAATTGATGCGTTTATTTTCGATCTAATTGTAATACACTTATTGATCATTAAATTGACCGTATCACTCACGAATTTAACTTTTCTTCAATAAAAAGGTCTTATATCACATTGATCCTACCGACTGCGCCATTTACGAGTTTCGACTTATTATTTCAAAGAAAAAGACCAATCTTCTGTGTTGATGTACTTTATTGAAACGCTGTCTAAAAACTAACTTAAAATTATCCAAGCGCTCACATTTAAACATATGCCCTTGGCGTTTTGGGTTTTTTTCCATTCTTATTTACATTTGTATTCTTTTGTTTCACACGACAAGTGGACGCGTTTTGAGTCGGATTCATATTTCAAGCATAGATAAAAATGTGAAGTGCTGATAATGCATCCTCGTGGGAATGCATTTTTGTTATTTGTTATTTTGTTGGTTTTACGTTAATTTGTCTCTGAGTGAGTCGGAAAATGAAGTATTTGAAGACGATGTTCAGAGCGACGTGGAACATATTGAAATTGAACTTGAACAATCCGGTGCAATTTCGAGTTTATTTGAAGACGATCAAACAACATCTACTGATTGTCATGTGTCTTCAAAAAGTCATATACGAACGTTCTCTGCGCCTAACATAAGAGCCAAAAATAAGTACTGCTGGAGTACCTCAAAAGGAAAAGATTCTGGCAAAGTTACCGCCATAAATATTATTCGAACGGCAAGAGGTCCTACTAAGACATGTAAATTACTATTTGAACCGCTCTCATGTTTCAACTTGTTCTTTACCAACCAAAAGCCGTTATGTGGAAAAGAGTATATGAAAACTTTGTCTGAGTTATTAACATCACCTTGGAAAGAAAAACCATTGGAGACTCCTAGTTTGAGTAACATATTGAAACGCAACATTCAAAACGCATTGCCTGAAAAGCTCGAAAACGCCAATATTAAAAAAAGAGAAGAGCCGGACCCGAAAAAGAAGAGATATTGTTTTTATTGTCCCTCTAAAATAAGGCGCATGTCAAAAATGGTGTGCGTTAAATGCAATAAGCCTATATGCGGCGAACACAAAATGGATTTGTGCAAAACTTGTACTTAAATTGGAAATATTTTCAAACTTTTTTTAAATTTGTTAAATCTCATATGTATATAAGCTAGAACAGCAAGAAAAATGTGTTAATTTTATTTGTTAAGAAAACTACAGTTCCTATGAAAAAAGACTTAGATTTTTTGGTTTATTTTTTAATAAAAATGAATTTATTAATTTTTTGTATTTTAATAAAATTAAGTTCTTAAATAAATGTTTTTAAATTCTAAGGAAATAAATAAAGAAACAAGCTAAGTTAAAAAATGGTGAATAAATGGATAAAAATGCTTTTAAAATAATGGAAAACATTGATACGTCTCAAAGACGTATGGTTATCTTTTACGCACCTCCTAGGAGGGTTATCAAAGCAGGGTTAATAAGTTGTCTGTTCGATACTACACTTAGGCTAAAGCTCACAAAAAATGGAATGGTGCCTTATATAGTGGTCGTCGCGAATCTGCTGACCAAGCAGATTCTAGGAAGGTCTTCTTTTGGTTCTTTGCTGGGTCGATTCGAGGAATAACCGTTGGTACTTCGCTGAGCTGTTTCGAGGAATATCCGTTGGCTCCTCGCTGAGCTGTTTCGAGGAATCTCCGCTCGTTATCCTTTGGTTCCTCGCCGAGCTGTTTCGAGGAATCTCTCTTTTGATTCCTCGCTTAGGTGTTTCAAGGAATGTGCTCGTTGGTCTCTCGTTGAGTTGCTTCGAGGAATGTCTTGGAGGTTTTGTTTGGGAGTGAAGAAGTTGTCGTACTGGTTGGTGATGTGGTAACCCCGCCCCCCCCCCCCATAGTGTGAAGTGATGGCCATACTGATGGGATGGACGGAACGTAGTTGATCGGGATAACAGAGTTGGGTCGGTGAATAGTATTATTTTTTACGAATAGAATAAACAGTATGAGGATGGTCACGATGACACGCGTTGTGTGTCTTTTGATTTGGTGTATTATTGTACAATATGTGTTTGGGTAGAGTTAGAAACAGTGTGCCATTAAGTGTTAATTTAATGTAAAATATAATGTGTTTCTTGCGATTCTTTTCCTACTTTTGAGTGATCTGTATATTTGCTCTTCTGACTCGTTTGAAAAATTTTGATATTTAAAAAGAACTGTGTAATCTCTCTTTTTTTTTGGTTTGAGGTCAAGGAATGCATTTTTTCTTTTACTTTTTTTTCTGGGATATTGTTAGATTGTTCAAGTCTTCATCTTTTAAGTCCTTTAAGTAGTCCTGTAAAAATGTTAATTACTGTCTCGTTTAGTAGCCTTTTTAGCGTCTTTTTATTGTTTTATCGTCGAATAAAGGTCTGGAAATAACCAGCCTGAGCTTGTGTTTAAAGGGTATTTCCAATGAATCATTCGTGTTTTCCTCATTTTTTAATATGATTTGTATTGCGATTTCATTTATTGGTCTATTTGAGCTTAGGATTTCTGTTTCTGAAGTGATTGGTATAGTTTCCTTAGTGTTGAGGTATACCACAGTTCTACTTAGTGCGTCTGCCACCATGTTCTGGGAACCCTTTTTATAAATAACTTCACAGTCATATTCTAGGAGTTTTCATCTCACTAGCATAGAATTGGGTTCTTTTAGGCTCTTTAGCCATACTAAAGGTTTGTAATCCGTCACCAGTTAAAATTTATTTCCAAATAAATATGGTCGAAAATACTTTACTGACCATACTATTGCCACTAATTATTTTTTAATGGAGGCATAATGAGTTTCGGAATCTGATAATGTCCGACTCGCATATGCTATTGGTCTATCATTCCCTATTGTTCCTTGAGACAGTACTGCTCCTATTGCTACATTACTAGCGTCAGTAGTCAAGATAAAAGGCTTAGTGAAGTCGGGGTACTGTAGAATGGGGTCATTGCATAAGAGTGTTTTGCAAAATTCAAATGTTTTCATATAATTCTCGTCGATGGTAATGTCAGACTTTCCTTTTAGTTGTTGAGTTAGTGGCTTAATCCTAAGAATGATTTAATTTCTTTTCTGGTCTTGGGTATAGGGAAAGCTTTAATAGTCTCGATTTTCTTTGGATTTGGCTTGACGCCCTTTTCGGTCACTATATGACCAAGATATTCTATTTCTTTTTTTTTTAGAAATTCTGACTTATCAGGTTGGAGTTTCAGATTAACCTGAGTGAGCCTTTTGGAAATTGAACTTAGGTGGTTGATGTGTTGCTCTAACGAGGTTGAGAATACTATTACATCGTCAAGATAGATCAAACAAAAGTTGACATTGTATTCTGCTAATACATTGTCCATTACCTTTTGGAAGGTTGCAGGTGCATTGGATAAGGCGAATGACATTCGAATAAATTTAAAATGCCCGCCCACTGCTGTCTTTGACCTATTTTTAAGGTTTACTTCAATTTGGTGATAGCCACTTGCTAGGTCTAGACCTGAAAAATACTGTGCTCTTCCTAGTTTGTCTAAGATTTCTTTAATGTTGGGCATCGGGTATCGGTCTTTGATTCTTTTGTCATTTAACTGTCTAAAATCTACAACCAGTCACCATTTCTTCTGTCCCGAAGCGTCCATCTTTTTGGGAACCAAGAAAACCGGAGCACCCCAAGGTGAATGGCTGTGTCTAACTATGTCTTGCTCTAGTAAATTTTTAATTTGATTGGTTATTTCTGTGTTCTCTGAAGGGTTATATCTGAAAGGTCTTTTCTATACTGGTATTTCGTCAGTAGTGTTGATGTTATGTTTGACCATATTGGTGAAGGTCAATTTATCTCCTTTGTAGAAAATATTGGGGAATTGTTTGCAGAATTTCTCAAATATTGTTCTTTCTTCCTTGTTTAGGTGCTCTAATCTTAGTTTACTTATTGTACATTTACCCGTACCGGAATCTACCGTACCATGGTCTTTAATTTGATTTATTATTAAACATTCGTCCGTCTTGAAATGATTTACTTCTATTGGTATTTCTAGGTATAATTTTCCTTCGTTTTGAGAATAGTTTACCTCCATAAAACTGTAATAGTTGGATGCATTATATAGGCCGCCGGTAATATCCTCTGAAATTTTTTGGTCGTCACATAAGAATATACCTTCCTTAATTGTGACGGGCAGCATTACCAATTTCTTGGATGCTTCTTCTATGTTCAATGTTTCTGTTTTTTGTTTTATTAGTTGGTGTACTTTAACTATGAAATTTGGTGTGTTTAGAGTTCTGCCTGGTATGTCTATTATCCCCAAAATCTTATCTAATGTATTCATACCATTAAGGCCGTCAAAGAACTTATGAAATTTAAATAGTAATAGTGGAAAGCTGTCGTTACAGTTGTATTTAGTGAATAACTTGATTTCGGTCATTCTGTTTACTTTATGGGAGCCTAAGGCGGTGGTGATTAAAATGGGTGTTTCTAGTGCTTATTGGTTATGCTCCTCGATAAGATTTGGATTTATAAATGAAGAGGTGGCACCCGTGTCCACTAGAAATTTTAATGCTCTGTTTGGACCGAAGTTGAAAAGTATGTATAGTAAGGGGCTCCCAACTTTAAACTTCACAAAGTATCCTGTCTCACCGCCCAGGCTTTTAATTGAAAATTTTAGTCATCAATGTTATGTAGTTGTTGTTCGACTTTTAATTCCAAATGATTAAGGGTTGTCTGTTTTTGTTGTCTTGAGCTTCCGTGGTTTCGCGGATATTGGTTGTTCCTGTCATATTGTTTCTTGTCCACTTCTTTTGGCATAATAGCCTTTGTCCTGTTAAATGGTATGTCTGTCCCTGAATCTTGAATGATAAACTGTTTGATCTCTGGGCTTAAAATTTGTGTCAAAGTCTGGTCTTGTATTAAATCTTTCGTCTCTAGGTCCGTCATATCTACGATAATCTCTCCCATAATAATTGTAATTATTTGGTCTAAAATTGTTTACTTGTCTAGACCGATTTTCTCTCATAAAAATATCTCTTTCCTTAATGGCCAGGTCGTAGGCCTCTTGGAGATTCTTAGGTCGAAAGGTTCTAACGGTAGTTCCTAATGGTCCTAATGGTACTATGTATAAATGTGTACAAGCAAGGAGGAGAAACAGACTGACTTGTCCCTGATGAAGTATTCATTGTATTCGGTATAGTAGAAGGTCTAGTTCGCAGGGCAATCTGATCTTCTCTAACGTCTGATAAACTTGCACTCAAACGGGTCCTACTTCTAGTTACAGGGATAAGTTTTTTATTCCTGAATTGTGTATTATTTGGGTATTTGATTATGTATGCTAACGTATTATGTGTGTTTGGGTTTGTTTTCGATAGAACTTTGATTGATCCGTTTTGTATTCAGACGTGATGGATTAACTGTAATAGTAGATGCATCACTATTGTATTGAATTTGTATATATGTAAATATGTGTACTTGAGAAAGTAAGAAAAAAAAATATATTTTTATTATTTTTTTTTTATAGTTTTCATATTTAATCTTCTTCTGTTTGTTATAAAGCCTTCGGTGTTTATTCCGTATAGGTTTGATGAAACCTTGTTTTGTGTTGCCGTACCGGTTGTTCGCCCTGAACAAAGTAATATCGGTCATACAGGCTTGATTGAGCACTTTTGTTGTGTGTTGCCGTATCGGTTGTTCGCCCTGAATAAAGCAATATCGGTTGAATCAATCCGCCGCTATTGTCGATGACTGAGAGTCGACCACGTCACGAGTGCCGCTTTTAACAATCAGTGCAACTTGTTCGACATTAGCCCAATCGTTTGATCCGACAGAGGATCGTCAAATGCTGGGTTGTGTTTGAACTTGTACTCGGACGTACGCAAGCCGCAACCTAGTTCGATTGAACTCAAATCACATGCCGCATCGGTCGAGCCAATTTTTCACACACGTTTGACGCGGTCCACTTCACTAAACTCTAAAGTAAGAGTCTCGACCGCAGCAAACTTGATTCACAACGCAAGTGTCATATAATTTGAAGTTTTAAATCTTTCTTTTTTTTATTAATTTGTTATTTCTTGTTTTACTTATTTTGCATTTTGTTGCATCTTATAGTACTCCGTTTGAGTATAAATATCTTCTTTTGGCATCTTTATATATGTATATTTATCTTTTTTTTCTCTTTTTGTTTTGTTTTTGTTTTTTTTTTTTTAAACTTTCCTACTCCACTCACTGCGTGACTATCACAAACGGTAGCCTCGTGGTCCAGTTGCCGACTGCGCCGATAACCTAAATGGATGAGGTATCTCTGGAACTGCTAACCGCTCCTGGTCCTGGTTGGGGTGTGGGTTGAATTCTTCCTCTTGCGATTTTTAATAAACAATTTACAATTTAACAATTTACTTGGTTCGTTTAAAGCTCACAAAAAATAGAATGGTGCCTTATATAGTGGTCGTCGCGAATCTGCTGACCAAGCAGATTCTAGGAAGGTCTTCTTTTAGTTCTTTGCTGGGTAGATTCGAGGAATATCCGTCGGCTCCTCGCTGAGCTGTTTCGAGGAATCTCCGCTCGTTCTCCTTGGTTCCTTGTTGAGCTGTTTCGAGGAATCTCTCCGTTGATTCCTCGCTTAGGTGTTTCAAGGAATCTCCTCGTTGGTCTCTCGTTGAGTTGCTTAGAGGAATGTCTTGGAGGTTTTGTTTGGTGGTGGAAGAAGTTGTCGTAGGGGTTGCAGATGTGGTAACTCAATCGTTAATGATGAGTATATTGATCCTCTCAAATGAGCTACTTTTTCGTCTATTCCCCTATGGTTGTTTGCCAAGTGATATTTACGAATTTCTATTTATTGTTAATTATATATAATTGGGTTAGTAGGAAATACTCTTGCAGAGTTTCTACAATGCTTTCAAAAATTAAGATATTTCATTTTGTTTTTGAAGAGCATAAAGGTTGTTCTTTCGGCTTGTGTGGCAATTTTAAATACGATTTGTATATTGGTTTCGTTCAACGGTTTATTAGAAATTGGGATTGCGTTAAAGGAATTCTCGTTAGTTGGAGAGACGACGCAATTTGTGTTTATGTCGCCGGTAACTCGGCTGAGAGAGTCGGCCACAACGTTCTGAGAGCCTTTCTTATAGACTTCCTCATAGTTATATTGTTGTAGCTGAAGTTTCCATCGAACTGGTTTTGAGTTCGGTTCTTTAAAATTCATAAGCCAAGTCAATGGCGAAATTACTAGAGCCTGTAGTGAGTATAAAAGGTTTGTTGAAATCGGGATATTGTAGAACCGGATCGTTGCACAGCAGCATTTTACAAGTTTCGAATGCCTTTTGTATTCCTCGTCTATTTTGACTGTGATCTTACCTTTTAATTGTTGTGTCGATGATTTAGTTATGGCTCCAAAGTCTTTTATGAATTTCCTGTAATAGCCGAGTAGGCCTAGGAAAGACTTGATTTGTTTTTTGGTTTTTGGGATGGGGAATGCTTTGATGGATATTAGTTTTTTGGGGTTAGGTTTTATACCAGAGCTGGTTACCACATATCCCAAATATTCGATTTCTTTTCTGAGAAGTTCAGGTTTTTCTGGTTGGAGTTTTAGATTTGCTCTGTTATTTCCTGTTCTTTGTTAATATGTTCTGTAATATTTTCAAATCTTATTATAGTTCCCTTATTAAATAGTGTTTGTTTATTAATACTTTCTGTTACTTCTTTTTGGTTTTCTTCAACAACGTGAAATTTTTTGTTAATAGATTGGGCGTCTTTAGCGTCCATATTTCCTGTTACAGATTTAATTAATCTGCCGAGACCGTTTATTAATCCTCTCTTTTCCCTTTTTTTGGCAATTAGTGCATTCATTTTTATTTTTAACTGGTCTAATTTTGTTTTTATACCATCTATGATTTCTTCCGAAAATCTTACTTGTTTTAAATTGTTCAATGGTGATTCTATATTTTCCATATTCTCTATAAAATTTCTCGTGTTGATCTTGTGTAAGAGGTGTTTGTAGCATCGTATTACTCTTGCGATTCCCAGATTTATTTTTGCTATCTAGTCGTGTTCCCTCAGTTGTTGGACTTTGATAATTTGTACTGTTACTCAGCAGAATCTGGAAAATATGACTCTAATTACTATTTTGTTGTTTTTTTTTTTTTTGATTTTAGATTTATGGATTTTTGGTTATTCTTTGGTTTTGTCTTATTTTACGATGTGTTTAGAAAATCAAGGTGTTAGTTTATTTCTCCTATTTTCTATCCTAAATACTGTCTTTCCTTCTTTGACTGTTTCTGGTAGATTTCTATTTTCATTGCTTTTGGTTATTCTTGCTTTCATTTTTTCGTCCATATTCTCTTTAATACCCGGGTAAATAGTATTGCGAAATTCGTTAAGTTTTTGTAAATAGTCGCGTTCGTTGTTAAAAGAAACGTCTTGAATTAGTAAGTGGGATCATCCGTGGAATATTTCGAAGGGTGTGTAGTTGAGTGTATTGAATTATTACATGTTGTCAGAGTTTGAAACAGAATGTCTTCGTGGTCGCAAGAGAGTTTTTCTGTTCTTCTTTTACTTAATATTATTCTGTATATCTCAGTTAGAGACGAATGGAGTCTTTCCACTGGGGAATAACTCGTAGATTGTTGAAAGGATGTAAAGTGTAATATTATATTATATTGTGAACAAAAGTCTTTGAACAGTTTATTTGTGAATTCTAGACCTTGGTCGCAAATTACTTTTTCGGAATTACGAATTTTTGTATGTATAATATGCATAATAAGTGTCTGATAGGCGTCGCAATCGTTAATGATGTGTGCGGTCTTGGTTCTTAGTAGTGGGAAGTACATGGATCTTCTCAAGTGAGCTACTGTTTCGTCTATTCCCCTATGGCTGTTTGCCAAGTGATATTTACGAATTTCTATCTGTTGTTCGTGGGGGTCGGTTATGTCTTTTAGTATGGTTATGCATCTAATGACTTTTTATAATTGGGTTAATAGGAAACTACTCTTGCAAAGTTTCTACAATTGTTTCAAAAATTTAATTTTTGTTTTAAGATATTTCATTTTGTTCTTTCTTGTTGTTCTTTCGGCTTGTGTGCCAATTTTAAATACGATTTGTATATTGGATTCGTTTAACGGTTTATTAGAAATTGGGATTACGAATTCTAGAATTTTAGAAAATGTCTCATAGATTTTACTACGTTCAGGCTGTCTCTAGTTGGAATTGTATAGCCCGAAACAAATTTTGAAAATTTGTCAATGATCGTTAGTATGGTCTTTCCGTTTATGTTTTTTTTTTTTTTTTTTTTTTTTTTTATAGATCTTAGGCTAGGGGTAAACTACAAAAGAAGATGAAGGGAATGAAATATTTATTTACAAAATACAAAATTAGGGGAGGGAGTGATGAAGAGACGGTCTGCACCCGCGGGACTACCTTGTAGGTATTACACCACGAGGCAAATGCAAAGGAATCGTTCTCAAGGTCGGCCCGTCCGGAGGTTGTCCTTACGCCGTATTTACTTCATGATCTCAGATGCCATGTTGCTCGTCGCATGCCAGTTCGCCTCACTGTGGAGCATGAGGTCCACCAGGGTATCCGCTGTCAGATTGTCCACATCCAAAATCCGTTTTAGCTCTCCTCTCTGTCTATTGAATAAGGGACAGACGAAGAAAGCATGTTAAGCGTCCTCAGTGATGCCGCTCTCGCAGGAGTCGCAAAAGGGGGCAACCGCGTGCTTAGACCTGTAAAGATATGATTTGAAGCAGCCATGACCCGATAAAATCTGCGTGGCTGGTGTGCTGGTTCTTTGCTTTGGTCCTCCCGTTTTGGGCATTATGCGACTTATGGCTGTAGCGGCTTTGGCTGCCTTATTGCATGTGAACTCCAAATGGGCTTTAAATGAGAGTCTGCCGTCCAGCATTATCCCCAGGTATTTTTTTGCTGGCTGCGTGTGAATATTTGTACCTCCGACCCTTATAGTGGCGGATTCAACCCTCTTCCGTCTGCTAATCAGGACAGCCTCGGTTTTGTGCTCGGCTAAGGTCAGGCCCATTGATGAAAGCCAATTGATCACTGCTTCAATTGCTATGTTGCAGATCTCAGTGGCCTGGTGTATATGTTTGGCCACACATACTAGTGCAACGTCATCCGGAAATCCAATAATCGTCCAGTTCTCCGGTAGGTCTAGTTCTAGGATGCCTTTGTACATAGCATTCCAGAGAATCGGGCCTAGAACCGAGCCTTGAGGAACCCCTCCGGTTATTAGGTACTCCTTCTCTCCGCTTGCGGTGTCGTATACCAACCGTCTATCCGCAAAATAGCTCCTAATAGTGTCTATGAGGTATGCGGGCATCTCCATGTTGACCAGTGCGTCGATAATTCTCTGCCAGTTTGCGGAGTTAAACGCATACTTAATATCCACTGTACAGACCAGGCAGTATTTTTTTGCCCCACCCGCCCATCTTGTGCCTTGGATGGCTTCGGAGGCTATTTTAACCACCTCATTGATAGCATCGGTAGTGCTTCTTTTCTTCTGGAAGCCAAATTGAAAATTGGAGAGTCCCCCTCTTGTCTCCAACTCATACTCCAGTCTGCTGCCGATTATCTTTTCCAATAATTTCCCCACGGTGTCCAGGAGGCAAATAGGTCGATACGACGATGGGTCATCCGCATTTTTCCCTGGTTTTGGTATTAGTACCAGCCTTTGTGTCTTCCATCTCTGGGGTATGGTCCTCTCACGTAGGCATTTGTTGAAGCAGTCGACGAATACTTGGTGGTGAGCTGCTATTGCTATTTTCAGGGCTGTGTTGGGTATACCATCTGGGCCTGGCGCCTTATCAGGCTTAATCTGTGCGGCTAACTCTAAGACCTCCTCCAAGCTTGTAAAGATTATGTCACCGTCATGAATCGCTAGCTAAAGGGTGGACTTAGAGGCAGTTGCTGAGGGAATAGGGCACGCACTATACTGTCCAGTTGAAACGCGTTTGAGGGTACTGGCTGCCTGGCAAGTTTCCCCATGACCAACTTGTATGCTCCTCCGAATGGCTGTGCATCTGCAGCCTCGCACAACTCCTGGAAGCACCGTAACTTGCTGCGCTTGATGGCCTGCTTGAGAATCTTTCGCCTTCTGCGAAAGGCAGTTATTTCTGCTTGGAATTCCTCAGTACCCCTTTTCCTCTGGCACTTGCGTCTCGCCGCGCAGCAGTCTGCTCTAGCTTTGGCGATCTCTTCATTCCACCAAGGGACTGGTCTGTGGGATCTGCCACCGCTGTGAGACTTGGCCATAGCTTGGTCACAGGCCATTTTAATTGCTGCATGGAGGGAGTTAGCAGCTGAGTTGGCATCCCCGTCAGCTTGTAATCCGCCATACTGCATCCTGCTTACTGCGATACGGTTCGCTCAATATGGCGATATCTGCGGACAAGTCCCTCACGGACTGTGAGAAAAGATCCTGTGCCGCTCGACAGTGGTTTAGGTTTAGTTGGAGAAACCTAATTTTGACCCATTTTAACAGCCCTCTGGTAGTGTGGACAGGCCCTGCTCAGCGAATGGTGCACGGTTACCGGTTTCCCGTGCCTGGTGCAAAGGATCCACGCCGGGTTTCCTTTACAATTTTTTGCTGTGTGGGGTTGATCTCCGCAGCTGAAACATTGCTTACTAGCATCGTATTTGCTTCTACAGCGTGCTGCAATGTGGACGAATCCTAGACATTTAAAGCATCGCCGCGGCTCCGTCTTTTGCCTGAGTCTGCAGATAGCCCAACCAATGCGTACCTTCCCTAGCTTTAGCAAGGCCTCTGCGGTATTCTAATTGGGATTACGAATTCTAGAATTTTAGAAAATGTCTCATAGATTTTACTACGTTCAGGCTGTCTCTAGTTGGAATTGTATAGCCCGAAACAAATTTTGAAAATTTGTCAATGATCGTTAGTATGGTCTTTCCGTTTATGTTTTTTTTTTTTTTTTTTTTTTTTTTTTTATAGATCTTAGGCTAGGGGTAAACTACAAAAGAAGATGAAGGGAATGAAATATTTATTTACAAAATACAAAATTAGGGGAGGGAGTGATGAAGAGACGGTCTGCACCCGCGGGACTACCTTGTAGGTATTACACCACGAGGCAAATGCAAAGGAATCGTTCTCAAGGTCGGCCCGTCCGGAGGTTGTCCTTACGCCGTATTTACTTCATGATCTCAGATGCCATGTTGCTCGTCGCATGCCAGTTCGCCTCACTGTGGAGCATGAGGTCCACCAGGGTATCCGCTGTCAGATTGTCCACATCCAAAATCCGTTTTAGCTCTCCTCTCTGTCTATTGAATAAGGGACAGACGAAGAAAGCATGTTAAGCGTCCTCAGTGATGCCGCTCTCGCAGGAGTCGCAAAGGGGGCAACCGCGTGCTTAGACCTGTAAAGATATGATTTGAAGCAGCCATGACCCGATAAAATCTGCGTCAGGTAGAAGCTGGTCTGCTCTCTCCAGTCCACTACCCCATCCTGACCCCACTATTATCTTGGTTCTTTGCTTTGGTCCTCCCGTTTTGGGCATTATGCGACTTATGGCTGTAGCGGCTTTGGCTGCCTTATTGCATGTGAACTCCAAATGGGCTTTAAATGAGAGTCTGCCGTCCAGCATTATCCCCAGGTATTTTTTTGCTGGCTGCGTGTGAATATTTGTACCTCCGACCCTTATAGTGGCGGATTCAACCCTCTTCCGTCTGCTAATCAGGACAGCCTCGGTTTTGTGCTCGGCTAAGGTCAGGCCCATTGATGAAAGCCAATTGATCACTGCTTCAATTGCTATGTTGCAGATCTCAGTGGCCTGGTGTATATGTTTGGCCACACATACTAGTGTAACGTCATCCGGAAATCCAATAATCGTCCAGTTCTCCGGTAGGTCTAGTTCTAGGATACCTTTGTACATAGCATTCCAGAGAATCGGGCCTAGAACCGAGCCTTGAGGAACCCCTCCGGTTATTAGGTACTCCTTCTCTCCGCTTGCGGTGTCGTATACCAACCGTCTATCCGCAAAATAGCTCCTAACAGTGTCTATGAGGTATGCGGGCATCTCCATGTTGACCAGTGCGTCGATAATTCTCTGCCAGTTTGCGGAGTTAAACGCATACTTAATATCCACTGTACAGACCAGGCAGTATTTTTTTGCCCCACCCGCCCATCTTGTGCCTTGGATGGCTTCGGAGGCTATTTTAACCACCTCATTGATAGCATCGGTAGTGCTTCTTTTCTTCTGGAAGCCAAATTGAAAATTGGAGAGTCCCCCTCTTGTCTCCAACTCATACTCCAGTCTGCTGCCGATTATCTTTTCCAATAATTTCCCCACGGTGTCCAGGAGGCAAATAGGTCGATACGACGATGGGTCATCCGCATTTTTCCCTGGTTTTGGTATTAGTACCAGCCTTTGTGTCTTCCATCTCTGGGGTATGGTCCTCTCACGTAGGCATTTGTTGAAGCAGTCGACGAATACTTGGTGGTGAGCTGCTATTGCTATTTTCAGGGCTGTGTTGGGTATACCATCTGGGCCTGGCGCCTTATCAGGCTTAATCTGTGCGGCTAACTCTAAGACCTCCTCCAAGCTTGTAAAGATTATGTCACCGTCATGAATCGCTAGCTAGGTGGACTTAGAGGCAGTTGCTGAGGGAATAGGGCACGCACTATACTGTCCAGTTGAAACGCGTTTGAGGGTACTGGCTGCCTGGCAAGTTTCCCCATGACCAACTTGTATGCTCCTCCGAATGGCTGTGCATCTGCAGCCTCGCACAACTCCTGGAAGCACCGTAACTTGCTGCGCTTGATGGCCTGCTTGAGAATCTTTCGCCTTCCGCGAAAGGCAGTTATTTCTGCTTGGAATTCCTCAGTACCCCTTTTCCTCTGGCACTTGCGTCTCGCCGCGCAGCAGTCTGCTCTAGCTTTGGCGATCTCTTCATTCCACCAAGGGACTGGTCTGTGGGATCTGCTACCGCTGTGAGACTTGGCCATAGCTTGGTCACAGGCCATTTTAATTGCTGCATGGAGGGAGTTAGCAGCTGAGTTGGCATCCCCGTCAGCTTGTAATCCGCCATACTGCATCCTGCTTACTGCGATACGGTTCGCTCAATATGGCGATATCTGCGGACAAGTCCCTCACGGACTGTGAGAAAAGATCCTGTGCCGCTCGACAGTGGTTTAGGTTTAGTTGGAGAAACCTAATTTTGACCCATTTTAACAGCCCTCTGGTAGTGTGGACAGGCCCTGCTCAGCGAATGGTGCACGGTTACCGGTTTCGCGTGCCTGGTGCAAAGGATCCACGCCGGGTTTCCTTTACAATTTTTTGCTGTGTGGGGTTGATCTCCGCAGCTGAAACATTGCTTACTAGCATCGTATTTGCTTCTACAGCGTGCTGCAATGTGGACGAATCCTAGACATTTAAAGCATCGCCGCGGCTCCGTCTTTTGCCTTAGTCTGCAGATAGCCCAACCAATGCGTACCTTCCCTAGCTTTAGCAAGGCCTCTGCGGTATTCTAATTGGGATTACGAATTCTAGAATTTTAGAAAATGTCTCATAGATTTTACTACGTTCAGGCTGTCTCTAGTTGGAATTGTATAGCCCGAAACAAATTTTGAAAATTTGTCAATGATCGTTAGTATGGTCTTTCCGTTTATGTTTTTTTTTTTTTTTTTTTTTTTTTTATAGATCTTAGGCTAGGGGTAAACTACAAAAGAAGATGAAGGGAATGAAATATTTATTTACAAAATACAAAATTAGGGGAGGGAGTGATGAAGAGACGGTCTGCACCCGCGGGACTACCTTGTAGGTATTACACCACGAGGCAAATGCAAAGGAATCGTTCTCAAGGTCGGCCCGTCCGGAGGTTGTCCTTACGCCGTATTTACTTCATGATCTCAGATGCCATGTTGCTCGTCGCATGCCAGTTCGCCTCACTGTGGAGCATGAGGTCCACCAGGGTATCCGCTGTCAGATTGTCCACATCCAAAATCCGTTTTAGCTCTCCTCTCTGTCTATTGAATAAGGGACAGACGAAGAAAGCATGTTAAGCGTCCTCAGTGATGCCGCTCTCGCAGGAGTCGCAAAAGGGGGCAACCGCGTGCTTAGACCTGTAAAGATATGATTTGAAGCAGCCATGACCCGATAAAATCTGCGTCAGGTAGAAGCTGGTCTGCTGGTTCTTTGCTTTGGTCCTCCCGTTTTGGGCATTATGCGACTTATGGCTGTAGCGGCTTTGGCTGCCTTATTGCATGTGAACTCCAAATGGGCTTTAAATGAGAGTCTGCCGTCCAGCATTATCCCCAGGTATTTTTTTGCTGGCTGCGTGTGAATATTTGTACCTCCGACCCTTATAGTGGCGGATTCAACCCTCTTCCGTCTGCTAATCAGGACAGCCTCGGTTTTGTGCTCGGCTAAGGTCAGGCCCATTGATGAAAGCCAATTGATCACTGCTTCAATTGCTATGTTGCAGATCTCAGTGGCCTGGTGTATATGTTTGGCCACACATACTAGTGCAACGTCATCCGGAAATCCAATAATCGTCCAGTTCTCCGGTAGGTCTAGTTCTAGGATGCCTTTGTACATAGCATTCCAGAGAATCGGGCCTAGAACCGAGCCTTGAGGAACCCCTCCGGTTATTAGGTACTCCTTCTCTCCGCTTGCGGTGTCGTATACCAACCGTCTATCCGCAAATTAGCTCCTAATAGTGTCTATGAGGTATGCGGGCATCTCCATGTTGACCAGTGCGTCGATAATTCTCTGCCAGTTTGCGGAGTTAAACGCATACTTAATATCCACTGTACAGACCAGGCAGTATTTTTTTGCCCCACCCGCCCATCTTGTGCCTTGGATGGCTTCGGAGGCTATTTTAACCACCTCATTGATAGCATCGGTAGTGCTTCTTTTCTTCTGGAAGCCAAATTGAAAATTGGAGAGTCCCCCTCTTGTCTCCAACTCATACTCCAGTCTGCTGCCGATTATCTTTTCCAATAATTTCCCCACGGTGTCCAGGAGGCAAATAGGTCGATACGACGATGGGTCATCCGCATTTTTCCCTGGTTTTGGTATTAGTACCAGCCTTTGTGTCTTCCATCTCTGGGGTATGGTCCTCTCACGTAGGCATTTGTTGAAGCAGTCGACGAATACTTGGTGGTGAGCTGCTATTGCTATTTTCAGGGCTGTGTTGGGTATACCATCTGGGCCTGGCGCCTTATCAGGCTTAATCTGTGCGGCTAACTCTAAGACCTCCTCCAAGCTTGTAAAGATTATGTCACCGTCATGAATCGCTAGCTAGGTGGACTTAGAGGCAGTTGCTGAGGGAATAGGGCACGCACTATACTGTCCAGTTGAAACGCGTTTGAGGGTACTGGCTGCCTGGCAAGTTTCCCCATGACCAACTTGTATGCTCCTCCGAATGGCTGTGCATCTGCAGCCTCGCACAACTCCTGGAAGCACCGTAACTTGCTGCGCTTGATGGCCTGCTTGAGAATCTTTCGCCTTCCGCGAAAGGCAGTTATTTCTGCTTGGAATTCCTCAGTACCCCTTTTCCTCTGGCACTTGCGTCTCGCCGCGCAGCAGTCTGCTCTAGCTTTGGCGATCTCTTCATTCCACCAAGGGACTGGTCTGTGGGATCTGCTACCGCTGTGAGACTTGGCCATAGCTTGGTCACAGGCCATTTTAATTGCTGCATGGAGGGAGTTAGCAGCTGAGTTGGCATCCCCGTCAGCTTGTAATCCGCCATACTGCATCCTGCTTACTGCGATACGGTTCGCTCAATATGGCGATATCTGCGGACAAGTCCCTCACGGACTGTGAGAAAAGATCCTGTGCCGCTCGACAGTGGTTTAGGTTTAGTTGGAGAAACCTAATTTTGACCCATTTTAACAGCCCTCTGGTAGTGTGGACAGGCCCTGCTCAGCGAATGGTGCACGGTTACCGGTTTCCCGTGCCTGGTGCAAAGGATCCACGCCGGGTTTCCTTTACAATTTTTTGCTGTGTGGGGTTGATCTCCGCAGCTGAAACATTGCTTACTAGCATCGTATTTGCTTCTACAGCGTGCTGCAATGTGGACGAATCCTAGACATTTAAAGCATCGCCGCGGCTCCGTCTTTTGCCTTAGTCTGCAGATAGCCCAACCAATGCGTACCTTCCCTAGCTTTAGCAAGGCCTCTGCGGTATTCTTTGTGAGTACGATTGTGTACCACAAACTGATGGACGTAGCCTCACATTGGCTTCTGAGCCCAGCTTAGAGCCTACCTGGTTGGAGATGGGTTCTAGTACTTCCTCGCTGGTTGAGTCCGCCGAAATGTCTCTTATTTCAAGCACAGCCTTGTCCGAGATCGATTTGACTTCGGCTCGGTCTCTTAGCACTTGTTGCAAACCATCTGTAGCCGAGCGGTAGCTTCGTCTGCTGCCTTGGTCATTCGTATGACAAGTTCGCCCGCTGCAGTTTTCCTGATTCCACTTACGCACTCCTTGTGAGCTTGGAGACTGGCATCTGAGGTTACTGTTCGTAGCACCTCCACATACGTTTTAGTGTCTTTACATTTAACCATGACCGCATCTGTTATTTTCTTTTGCCTGGGTGCCGGCTTCATTCGTGCCTTGACCACTTGCCATTGATTAATTGCAATATTTGTAGAAATCTCCACCGGTACCCCGCTTGCTTCTTTTGGGACCGGAATATTATTGGCATTGTTCTTCGATTCTGGGCTTTGTCGTTGATGTTTGGGTACGGCTATTTGGGTATCCGACTTCTTGACTTTTACCCGATTTACCCAAACTCCTATGGATGGCGTTGTCTGGGTTATGCCCTCTGAAAGACTTATGGGTACCGCGATTTGAGGCGTGGCCTGCGATTCAGTAGATCTATAGTTAATCCTTTTTCCCTCGGCTGTCCCACAGGTCAAACAGACAGCCGGACTCGAAGCTCTTTTCTCCAGGAGTTCCCTAACCGCCATCTGAATCTTTTTCATTCGGGCTAGAGAGTCCTTCATTACAATAGTAACGTGACGCACCACAGGTCTTTTCTCATTTACCATGTAAATTAGATCATTTAGGATCGATCCGAGCTCTTTCAATTGCTCACCACATGATCCATCGGGCTTCGACTTCGGGCTATTTTTTCTGGAACAACTAATGTGGCTGTTGCACGGGCTGGGGATGCCGAGGGAGGGGTACTTGGCATTTTTGCCGACTTTGCGAATGCATCCAATACGTCACCACTTTGTAAGAGTTGGTTTGAGGGAGTATCAGTGTCCCGCGGTGGCCGGAAATTTCTTCCTGACATTTGACCGATAGAGGTTTTAGTAATGACTGATTCCCACCAAAACGACTTCGGATTCAATTCCAGCCTGAAAGTATGCTTCGCCTGGATCTTGTACTCGGTGCAACTTGGTATGCAACTCGGCTGATAATTGGTTTGGGACTACGATGGTGGGGAACCTTGCTAGTATATTAAAGCTTAAATACTTAGGTGGGGCTCGAAAAAAAAAGAAAAACGAAAAAATCTTTGTTCCTCTTCTACCCAAATTGGCGGGAAACTTAAACGCACTCACCTCCACCTTCACAGGGGCCACCAGTGCTCCGAGGGGTAGAGTCGTAGCAGTCAGCTAGATGCGACCGCGTCCAAGTCTCTGGTAAGCAGTAATCCCTGTTTAAACAGTTTAGTGAATTTCGACAATTAAATGTTTGCAAATATCGCAACAAAACAGAAAAGTTTCTGCAGCGCGGGACAAACACGTCTTCTTGTCTCAACCTTCACTCAACTTCCGTTTATGGTATAAATGTCTGAGTGTATAATATGCATAGGGCCAGACTGGATTTCGGTTTCCGAGTATACGAGTTTCTGTGGATGCCTATCGTACTTAAGTGTATGACAGGCGTCGCAATCGTTAATGATGTGTGCAGTCTTGGTTCTTAGTAGTGGGAAGTATATGGATCTTCTCAAGTGAACTAATGTTTCGTCTATTCATTTTGTCGAATGCCTTTTTGTATTCCTCGTCTATTTTGACTGTAATCTTGCCTTTTAATTGTTGTGTCGATGATTTAGTTATGGCTGGAAAGTCTTTTATGAATTTTCTGTAATAGCCAAGTAGCCCTAGGATAGACTTGATTTGTTTTTTGGTTTTTGGCATGGAGAATGCTTTGATGGCTATTAGTTTCTTGGGGTTAGGTTTTATACCAGAGCTGGTTACCACATGTCCCAAATATTCGATTTCTGAGAAATTCAGATATTTATGGTTTAGATTTAGAGTTTTAGATTTGCTCTGTTAAGTCTGTTGAATACTAATTTTAAGTCGTAAATGTGTTCTTGGAGTGAGGATGAAATGACTATGATATCGTCGAGATAAAATAAGCAACAGTTAGGTCTGCTAAGATGTTATCCATCACTCTTTGAAAAGTAGCTGTAGCATTAGTGAGGCCGAAGGCATTCTCACAAAATCGAAGTGCCGTCCAATAGCCGAGAAGGCCGTTTTGCTAATATCTTCTCCATCGCCACTTGATGGTACCCACTTGCTAAGTCCAGGGCTGTGAAATACTTGGCAGAACATTCCAGAGAAGAGAGTTTTTCTTTGATGGCCTTTTCATTTAATTTCCTATAGTGGATTACCAATCTCCATTAAACATTAAGAAAATGTTTGACGCGTCAGGTTTGTTCTAACAGTTTGTTGATGTGTTTCTGTGTCTCCCGTCTCTCTATTGGGCTATATCTAAATGGAATGGAATACAGTGGGATTTCGTCTGTGGTCTTTACGAGGTCAGTGAAGGTCACGTTGTCTTCTTCTTGGTGAAACAGTCTAGGGAACTTCTTGCAAAGGTTTCTTAATGCTTTTAGTTCTTTGGAATTTAAATGGTCTGTATGTAATTGGGTCAAAATATTAACTTTGCCCCTTGGGATTCTAGCATTAGCTTCGGAGATAGCATTTAGTTCGATGAATTCTTGTTCAGTGTGTTTTTTAACCTGTAGTTCAGAGCCGAGATACAGTTTTTGTTTAGCTTGTGATAAATTGATAACTTCCATAAAACTAGAGTTATTATTCGCTTGGTACAACCCTCCCGAAATGAAGACATTTTCGGAAATTTTGGTTGTTTCGCACCAAAAGGCGCCGTTATCAACACTAACCGGAAGCTTCACAATATATTTTTTGAAGCCTCATCGAGAGTGTGAATTTCTGAGGTTGTGTTACCTTATATGTGGATTTTAATATTGAAAAGTTGGGTTTTTAGACTCTTTAGGGATGCTACCACTGCTTTTAACTGTTGTAATATGTCCCATTCGAATTAATCCATCGAAGAATGGATAAAATTTAAATAGGATTAATTCATATCGTGTGTAATCTAAAAATTATTTAAATGCGGGTATTACTGTCTTTTGGAAAACTTGATATTTTAATTGAAATGGCCTAGTTTCCTGTTTTCTCTTGATTTATTGAAGGTAAATGTCCCTTTCCTTAACGGCCCACTCGAAGACTTCTTGGAGGCTGTTAGGTCTCATGGACCTCACCGCTAGTCCAAGTGTGCCTCTAATGGCTTTAAGGAACGTACTTAGGCAAGTGTTAGCGAACAAAATTTCGTTGTTCTGATAAGCATTGGTTCGTTTTCAATGGTATCCGTTAGTTTAAAAAGTCTCGTTCTAATTTCGCAAATTATTTCGAAGAAGGTTTGTAATGGAAGTTGCGCATAGGCGAGGCTATGAAGTTCGATCATAAGAGTTTGTTTGTCGCGTTTGTCAGAGCAATGCAAAACTAATGCGTCTTTAATGTCGTCCTAATTAAGGCTGGCTCCCGATGTGTGAACCGCATTGTCGGCTTTGCCCTCAATTTTCTGCCTAATTGCGTTAAGAAGCATTTGTCCGTAAGTTTGTTCGTCGCGTTTGTCAGAGCAATGCAAAACTAATGCGTCTTTAATATCGTCCGAATTAAGGCTGGCTCCCGATGTGTGAACCGCATCGTCGGCTTTACCCTCAATTTTCTGCCTAATTGCGTTAAGAAGCATTTGTCCGTAAGGTGTCTTGTCGGTTCCCCTGATCAAGAGGAGGATTTCTTCTACATTTTTAATAAAGTCGCTGGGTTTTTTCGGGTTGTCATAAGGCGGAAGGAAACGGAATACATCCGGGGTTTTCAGGCACGATACTAAGTCTATTTGGTTTGCTGCGTTAACAGCCTGGCTGAGTGGAGGGGATTTCATGGCTGATGATCACGAAGCTTGTGGGCCCGAGTAATAACTTCACATAAAAGACCGTGAATGGTAACAACGTTCGCGTCATGATGCCGGACAAGGAGTCCTACACAGCTCTGCGTCTCCAGTTCGTGAGCCAAAACAAAAGGCATCGGACCTTCCAACCGAAAGACGAAAGAGCATACAAAGTAGTCATCAAAGAATTCCACCACTCCACTGACCGTGATGAAATTTTTGAAGACCTTCGCAGACAGGGACACACTGCATAACCCCATTGGCAGAAGAACAAAGGAACCTCTGGGAATCCTCTTCGCCAACCTGGAGCCCTCCAGCAACAACAAGGACGTCCATCAGGTTAATTGGCGGAGGCCCTCACGACTCGAGGCGATGGGAGAAGAAGGAGGAAGACAAACGTGCTGTTTCCACTGCCAAGCGGACCACCCCGCGTCCTTTAAGGGATGTCCTGCCTATAAAAAGGCCAAAGCACTCGCAGCTCCGAAGGCAAGGCCCGTCGCGAATGTTAACAAGGCGCCGCCTTTGGCATCCCCAACCGTCACCACTGGCAGGAGCTACAGAGACGCCCTCAATGGAGTGCACGCAATGCCGCTGAATCACTCAATCCGGGACCAAACCCAATCAGAAACCCCGCACCCCAGTCAGATAGAAGCGATGTTCGCCTGCATGGAAGGCATTATGGATCGAATGTTGGAGAGAATGTTCGCCCAAATGGCACAGCTGGTGGCCACCATTCTTAACAGCAAGACATGCAAGTAAAGCTCCACTTAATTGCCTGGAATACAAACGGCCTGCAGAACAGCAAGGCCATAGTTGAGCACCATCTCAAAACCCACCAAATTGATATACTACTCGTAGCCGAAACCCACTTTTCCCCCATTCAGGCAGACCACCCTTCTGGCAAGCACGCGGAGGAGCAGCCATCCTCATCAGGAGCGGTATCCAATACCTAGAGCTGCCCGCGTTTCAGCAAGACTGGGCACAATGTCCTGTCATCAGGATCGCCAGCCCGCAAGGAGACATCAACATCGGAGTGGTCTACTTTCCCCCTAGACACCGCATACCAGCAGGTTATCTCAGTGAGTTCTTCGAGCATCTTGGGCCCCGCCTCCTAGCAGCTGGAGACTTTAACGCCAAACACTCTTGTTGGGGATCATGCGCCAACAACCCCAAAGGGAAAACACTGTTTGAGTACCTGCAACGACACAGCCTGGACTGCCACTCCACTGCGAGTCTACTCACTGGCCAACCGATCCACCCAAGACTCCAGACCTGCTGGTCTCTGCTGTGTCGAAAGGCATAGGACATGCCAGGATTAGCTGCACCATAAATGCTGATCTCCAGTACGACCACTGCGCAATAAACGCCCGTCCTCAGGAAAACCCCGCTCAGAAGGCTCACTGGGAAACATACCGACGCCGCCAAGTTCGCTTCCTGGATGCTCTCCGCCCTCAATCCGAATCCCCTGCTCAATACACCCAGGGACATTGAAGAAGCCATCGGGCATACGCCAAGACTCCTTCCTCAGATTCCTCGAGGAACTCTCTCCAGGGGATCCGGATCACAATCTATGGAACGTCACCCGCCAAATAAAACGACCGGTTATAAAGGTATCTTCAGTGCGCAAAGCGGATGCATCCTGGTGCCGATCGGACGCTAAAAGAGCAGAGGCATTCGCCGAACATCTCCTCAACGCTTTCTCACCGTTCGACTGCTGCACTGTCAAAGAGCGTGCCGAAGCCGCCAAATTTTTCGACAGCCCAAGCTTTCCCGGCCCTCCGGTGCAACCAGTCAACCCAGAGGAAGTTGCGCAGGAGATCGCCCTACTCATAGATGCGGCAGCCTTAAAAATCCTACCACTCCGCTGCACACAAATGCTGGCCAGCATTTACAAGCCTGAAGCCTGTCTAGCCTCCTATCGTCCGATCAGCTTACTGGCAATCCTCTCCAAAATACTCGAAAGAGTATTTTTGCCCAGAGTATTGCCTGCTCGATGTGAAGAAGGCATTTGACCGAGTTTGGCATCCTGGACTCCTCCACAAACTAAAATCCTACCTCCCAAGCCCCCATTTTACCCTCGTTAAATCCTACACTGAGGAAAGAGCATTCCAAGACAGGTGCGAAAGTGCAATAAGCTTACCCAGACTGAGTTCCCCAAGGCAGCGTGCTCGGACCAATCCTTCAGACCTTATATGCAGACGACACTGATTTCCTCGCCTCATCATCCGACCCACGAGAAGCCTCCGACATCATTCAAAGGCAAATGGACGCGCTACATCCCTGGCGCAGCAGATGGATTATCGTAGTGAACGCGGAAAAATCAACACAAACAACATTCTCACTACGAAGAGGAGAATGCCCACCGGTCACGCTGAACGGAGCCAATATTCCCAACGTGCCCGCACCCAAGTATCTAAGGCTGACCCTGGACCGCAGTCTCACATGGCGTTCCCATATAGTCAGCAAACGCATACAGGCCAATACGTGACTGAGGCAGATGCAGTGGGAGAAGGTCCAAACTGAGGGAGAACATCAAAATCCTGGTGTACAAGGCAATTCTCAAGCCAATTTGGACCTACGGGATACAGCTGTGGGGCACGGCAAGCCATTCGAATCGCCTAAGAATACAGCGGTTCTAGAACAGGTGCTTGAGAATTGCCTGTAATGCGCATGCCTACCGCGAAAATATTCAAATACATAGAGAACTTGGAATCCCATCAGTCACAGACGAAATTTCCAGGCTCAGCGAGAGATACCTGAAAACGCTTGAGAATCACCCCAACCACCTCGCCATAAACCTGTTGGACAACAGCCAAACCAGCAGACGTCTAATGTGGAGACATGCCCTTGACCTACCACAACAATAACGAATAAATTTAAAACCCGCCTCAAATACATGTAGTATCCCTTAAGTTAATGTCACTAGCCAAACCATTTAATTATTGTCCACTCGGACAGATTATAAATAAATAAACGCACGCTACAAAAAAAAAAAAAAAAAAAAAAAAACAAAAACAAAAATCCCAACGTTATCTTCGGAGTGCCGAAGATTATAGACTCTTTTCGCAGTTGTTTCTGCCGTAAATCACATTAACGGGGTTAGTCAGTTAATTGGGCTGATTTCGATTTGTATGACAGCTATATGATATAATAGTCCGATTTTAATATTGTAGATTTTATTTATGTAGAAAACGTGTTAGCCGAGTTTTGAAAAGACAAATGTGCGTGTTTTTCCCTAAACCGATTTAGGTTCGAATGGCAGCTATATGATATAGTGGTCAGATCCTTACGAAATTTGCTACATATATTAAATGCTATAAAAAACATGCGCGTGTGAAATTTCAACAGGAACGGATAATAAATGTGGGAGTTATTCCCTAAACCGATTTAGGTTCGTATGACAGCTATAAGATATAGTGGCTCGATGCGGGCAAATTTTGTACAATTATCTATCGTTATATAAAGCATACGCATGCCAAATTTGAAAAGGATCCGATAATGAATGTGGGAGTTATTCCCTAACCGATTTAGTTTCATATGATAGCTATATGATATAGTGGCCTGATCCGGGCGGTTCCGACAAATGGGCTGCCAAGGTGTAAGGGAAGGATATATACCAAGTTTCATCAAAATAGCTTCAAAACTGATAGCCCAGTTTGCATAGAAACAAACTAAGAATTCTGGAGGTAACTTTTGCGGGTCTACGATATGTGGTTCTGTGAGTTCCAAACATCAGAGCAAAATGAATATACTCATTTTTTCGGAACGGTAAAATTTGGGCGCAGCCGAGTTTGAGATACCTTGTACCTGTAGGGAGCGTAAATCAGTATTTTTGACAAAATAATAAAAAATACCATCTGATTTCGATTCAATCTTGCATAATTGATTGGTGTCCTAAAGCACGACTTATTCCTAAAATTAATAGAGATATCTTTAAGACCAAAGAGATTACGACGTTAAAACGATTTTTGCACTATGGTAGTCCGATAAGATTAAAACTTCGCTTTTTGGGTTATTACAAAATAAAACTATCATATGGTATTTTTGGTGGTGATTCGTGCATAAAAACCCGATTTCTGACAAAAAAAAAAAAACAAAAAATCGGAGTTTTTGTCCGATTAGCCCTATGGAAGATATATGATATAGCCATCTGATTTCAATAAAATTTGGAGTTATTCAAAAATTATACTAAAAACTGTCTTGTGCTTAATTTGGTTGCGATTGGTTCATAAACAACCCGTTTTCTGAAAAAAAGCACAGAATTCGGATTTTTTGGCCGATTAGCCCTATGGAAGCAATATGATATAGTCATCCGATTTCAATAAAATTTGGAGTTATTGAAAACTTATACTAAAAACTGTCTTGTGCTTAATTTGGATGCGATTGGTTCATAAATAACCCGTTTTCTGACAAAAAAAGCACAGAAATCGGATTTTTTGACCGATTAGCCCTAAAAGACATAACCGACCCCCACGCACAAGAAATAGAAATTCGTAAATATCACTTGGCAAACAAACATAGACGTCTGCCCCGTATGCATATTATACACACAGACATTTATACCATAAACGGAAAGACCATACTAACGATCATTGTCAAATTTTCAAAATTTGCTTCGGTCTATATTTCAACTAGAGACAGCCTGAACGTAGTAAAATCTATGAGAGATTTCCTTTCAACATTCGTAATTCCGAAAAAAGTAATTTGCGACCAAGGTCTAGAATTCACAAATAAACTGTTCAAATACTTGTTCACAATATAATATAATATTACACTTTACTTCCTTTCAACAATCTACGAGTAATTCCCCAGTGGAAAGACTCCATTCGTCCCTAACTGAGATATACAGAATAATATTAAATAAAAGAAAAACAGAAAAACTCTCTTGCGACCACGAAGACATTCTGTTTGAAACTCTGACAACATATAATAACTCAATACACTACTAAATACACACCCTTCAAAATATTCCACGGATAACCCCACTTACAAACTCAAGACGTTTCTTTTAACAACGAACACGACTATTTGCAAAAATTTGGAATGTTAAACTCGGGCGCAGCCGAGTTTGAGATACCCTGTACCTGTAGGGAGCGTAAATCAGTATTTCTGACAAAATAAAAAAACCATCTGATTTCGATTAAATTTTGCACAATTGATTGGTGTCCAAAAGCACGACTTATTCCCAAATTTAATAGAGATATCTTTAATACCAAAGAAATTACGACGTTAAAACAATTTCTGCACTTCCAAGAGGCCATACGGAAACTATATGTTGTGGTAGTCCGATCAGATTAAAACTTCGCGTTTTGGGTTATTACAAAAGAAACTATCATATGGTATTTTTGGTTGCGATTCGTGCATAAAAATACCGATTTCTGACAAAAAAAAAAAAAAAAACAAAAAGTCGGAGTTTTTGTCTGATTAGCCCTATGGGAGCTATATGATATAGCCATCTGATTTCAACAAAATTTTGTGCTATTCAAAACTTATACTAAAAACTGTCTTGTGCTTAATTTGGTTGCGATTGGTTCATAAATAACCCGTTTTTTGACAAAAAAGCAGAGAAATCGGATTTTTTGACCGATTAGCCCTATGGAAGCTATATGATGTAGATGTCCAATTTCATTAAAACTTTGCACAGCTGCTGAGTAAATACTCAAATTAGATTAAATACTTCAAAATTAAAGTTCACATTGTTTCTTAATTTGAATAAAATATCTTTAAAGATAAAGAAATTATGACGTTAAAACGATTTTTGCACTTTTGATCGGCCCTCTGGGAGCTATATGATATAGTTGTCCGATCAGATCGAAACTTCACATCCTTATTGAGAACATATAAGTTATGACCTATAAACTTTTTACTTTTTTTGAAGTTGTTGTGGTTTTATTCTTTTTATTCCGAACCTAAATCGGATATCGAAAAAATGTAATAAACAAACCGGAACTTTCTAGGCCTTACCATCTCTGATTACGAGGTTTTTATACAGACGGACAGACAGACAGACGGACATGGCTAGATCGATTTCTCTAGTCACCCTGATCATACTTTAGGTAACTTTGGGGGTCTCTGGCGTCTCCTTCTCTATGTTACACACATTTGACAATCTTAATATACCCTTGTACCTTTTTAAGTACAGGGTATAAAAAATAAATTTATGTTTTTGGATATGAATAAATTTAATTTTTAATTCCAAGAAAAACAAAACCGATATATCGAAAACTATCGAGGTTTTTTTGTAAAAACATCGAAACCTCGAGGTTTGGAAACATTGATGTTTTCATACCACTACTTTACACCATTCAGTGACCGATTCGAACCGATTCCTGTTGCGTCCAGCGTGTCGAACCATAAGCTTGACCTGCTTCAGTGACCCGTTCAACATTGAGTGGTCCGCGTCCAGACTGAAATGCAACCAGCGGTTGTCAGTTAACCATACCAACCACTTTGCCACGTCACATCGAACATGTTTTTGTGGCAAAACGGCCCCCTCGAACTCTTGCTCGGTTGTAACGAACTTCTAGCTGTGTGTGGGCGTATGATCTGACGTTGTGTTGAGTGGCACTTATTTTGCATTTGCTTGGTTTGGTTTTATTGTGTCTTTTTCTTTTTCTATTCTGTTTATTGCAGTGTATGAATTTATATAAATTTGTTATGTATTTTATTTCATTTTCAATTTTTTTTTTTTTTTTTTTTTTGTATATGTACACAAAGCTACCAAAGTTACCTTAAGTATGATCAGGGTGACTAGAGAAATCGATCTAGCCATGTTTATCTGTCTGTCTGTCTGTCCGTCTGTATAAACACCTCGTTCTCAGAGATGGTAAGGCCTGGAAAGTTCCGGTTTATTGTTAATAATCATTTGTTCTGCAGGTTAGATTAAGTTTATTACATTTTTTCGATATCCGATTTAGGTTCGGAATAAAAAGAATAAAACCACAACAACTTCAAAAAAAGTAAAAAGTTTATAGGTCATAACTTTTTTGTTTGTTATCATATTATTACGAAAATTGGCAGGTATAAGTTCTTATATGTTTTTAATAAGGATATGAAGTTTCGATCTGATCGGACTACTATATCATATAGCCCCCATAGGGCCGGTCGAAAGTGCAAAAATCATTTTAACGTCATAATTTCTTTAGTTTTAAAGATATTTTATTCAAATTAAGAAATAATGTGAACTTGAAAACACCCAGCAGCTGTGCAAAGTTTTAATAAAATTGGGCATCTAGATCATATAGCTCCCATAGGGTTAATCGGTCAAAAAATCCGATTTCTGTGCTTTTTTTTTTTGTCAGAAAACGGGTTATTTATGAACCAATCGCAACCAAATTAAGCACAAGACAGTTTTTAGTATAAGTTTTCAATAACTCAAAATTTTATTGAAATCGGATGACTATATCATATAGCTTCCATAGGGCTAATCGCTCAAAAACTCAGATTTTTTGTATTTTTTGTAAGAAATCGGATTTTTTATGCACGAATCGCAACCAAAAATACCAGGTGATAGTTTTTTATTGAAAAAATTATAGAAAATACTGATTTACTCTCCCTGCAGGTACAGGGTATTTCAAACTCGACTGCGCCCGAGTTTAACGTTCCGATTTTTTTTTTTTTTTTTTTTTTTTGACTTAATTTGCACAACACCAACACAACTACTTACAAGATTATAATTCTGAGAGTATCCATCCTCGGGAGTGTAGTTGCGTCCGTAGATCGACTGCGCCAGATACAGGTGGTCCAGTTTCAGAAGTCCTGGTTACAGTTGTCCTTGTTGCGGATGTCCTTGGCGTTGGGTATCGTTCGAGGGATTTTATACCAATGAATATTTTAGGGACTCAAATCATAAAATAACTAATTGAATGTTTTCTTTTGTGTTCCTAAACTGAACTGATCTGTACTTCATTTCTTAAACTTAAGCCAAGCTAAACGTATACAAAAATGTTGTCAACATGTATCCGCAAAAGTGCTTATTTGGCATATTATGGAAATGTGCCAATCGAAATCCTGTCCAAGTGCTGTGTTGCCATTGCAACAATGTAGTGTGTTTATAAAGACAATGAACTCTTTCTTGGCGGCTTGGCGGGTGGGACCAAATTGTGTATACCCTGATATACAGATGTGACGGTTGTGCTAGGGCGAACACCTTTGAGAGATACTGTGAGCAAAAGTAGTTAAAAAAAAAGAGAAAAAAAACAAGAAGAATAAAAAAATAGAAGAGAAAAGCTTTCGCGAGTGTGGGAAGCACATGTGTTATAAAGCTCAGCTCACAGATCATGCTAGGCTGTTGAAGTACATAGTAAAAGAGCTTCGAGACAGTACGCTTAAATTACAAGAAGTGACATGACATACAAGAGGTGCATCTAAGAAAGCTACATTACTATAGTAGCAGAACATGTGCTTTAATTAAAATTTGCATCATCTATACATTACTTTATTTTTGGATGTATGTTCATACTAAGAGTAGTGCGTATGTTAAAATAAGAAAAAAAGGAAAATTTTTTAAGGAAAGAATAAGAAGTGAAAACTTAAAAGAAGAACCATCCCTCAAGCAGAAGTAATTATATGTGCTCAGTGTGGGCAAGATAAATTAACACATGTATCACTAGGGTCCACGGCCACGGTGAAAGGGAGTCTAAGCAGAAAGCGGAGCAAAGATCAGCTCATGTATATTGCTGTCTGTGTATATGGACTAGTACACCACGTGTACCTGATGCAAGTTTATGTAACCCTACTTTGGCACAACCACATTTTCGGCATAGGATGGTCGTATTTTGATAAACTTTTCTGTTTATTGCAAGCCAAGACAACTTCTAATATATATTGTTAAATTACAGAGGCTTAAATTTCAGACAGTAATGGGTATTCAATTTAAAGGTCATTTAAAAATTATAATATCCCGTTTTGAATAAAACAATCAAGAAAGAATAAGGTACACTGCTCCACTGCATGCACTGGAAACTGGTGAGTTGAAATAAATTAAAGGAAAAGAAAAATTGAAGTAAATCAGAAAATTAAATAAATGTATATCTAGAAGATCAAAATATGAATTACATTAGACTTAAGTTGAAAACTCACTTATGTTAGAAAATTAAAATAGCCTCAAAAGAAAATAATGAAGATATAAACCATAATAATTTAAGTCTATGGCAAACAGAAATTAATACTACTGTTTAGCCTGAACAATCATTTTATTATTTGAAAGCCTTATGAAACCTGTGTCGGTTGGGTATGGAATGGACCCAGTTTATTAAATGAAGTTTGTTAAAAATAAACAAATCATGTATTAGTTTATAAATGGGGGGTACCAGGTGAAGTGCACTGGAAGTAAAAGGGTTATCACTAGTAGCGGAGTAAAGGGGTAACATGGAAGGGTGGGCACAAGGAGACGACTTCCTTGGCGATCCCAATTCGACTCGGCTAAAAAAAAAAAAAAAAAATACCATCATAGGCTAGATCAGCACAATCTTGTTGTGTAGTAGACCATAGAGCGCAGTAAAGACCCCTCCCGTCCGACAACTGCTAGTCCGAAATTAACTGTGCTGATTTAACTGTTACCTCTATGGAAAAGTATAGTTGCAGGAAACATCAGGCTAAAATACCATTACAAAAGTGGCGCCCAACGTGGGGCTAACAAGCAGAAGACAAAGCAGAAAGTTATTCTCAAAGTTTAATGAAATACTCATAGAATGCGCTAGTTGGCATGATAAATTGTTAAGAATCCAATTGATGAGTGCAATGAGTTCATGAACATAAGCTGCTTGTTCGTCTCAGAGAAAGAGCAAATAGGCAAATAAAAAGATCCTAATAGCTATTGGTATGAATAGAAATTCTGGAAGCGGGATATAGTTGTGATGACACGTTATAACTGACCGAATGGAAATTTATGCGGAACAGTACAAAGAGATGATAGAAAACCGTTTTACCAGTTGAGGATATCTTAAAGTTTTCAGTGCTAGTCACTAAACCTTTCTGCCTGACTGAAACTCCATGTGAAATAGTTTACGATTCTCAAAAGGAAATAAAGTATTGTTTGCTCAGGACCAAAGAGAAAATAGGGAACCGAGAAGAGTTGGAATCACATTAAATTCAGTGCACATTTGGCTAATACCCCTTAAAAAAAAAAAAAAAAAAAAAAAAAAACAACGTATTGAAACATAGTTGCTGATTGGTTGAAGAAATAAATCGTGTGTTAAAATGGCAGTTAGACGTAGCCCAGATATGATGATAGGTGAAAGTTATGAAAATGTATGTGCACTATGCACCAGGCCGACTATTGCAATTGAATCAAAAGCTATGACTCGTTGCAAGCATATATTTCACAGTGTGTGTATATCGAATTGGTTAGATAATAATACAACGTGCCTCAAATGTAATTGCAGAGTAACTCGAAATAGTGTTTTAGACATAGTAGGTGAGAATGATGCTACTACTGACCGAATAGGGCAAACAATATTGTCAAGCAATCAAAAAAAGAAAAGACGGCAAGCCCAGGACAATAATAGGAATATGGCGTTGGCAGGGACAAGTATAAGTGTAGAGGAAATGACACAGGAAGGATTAGATACTTTAGAGCAGGATTAGATACTTTAGAGCAGAGAATTACGAATACTGTAGAGAGAAATATTCTTGGTCAGATAGAACAAATGAACAATTTAATATCAGAGCTTAGCCAGCGGATTTCAAGGCTCAGTATAGAAAGACCCAGCGTAGCAAAAGATGTTTTTTTAAATAGGGAGGCAGAGTGGCCCAGATTAGAATTCACTCCTCCCTCAGTTGCACAGCGCGTGCGAAGTACCTTCGATAAACCGGGTAGATCAGAAAGATTTAGTCACAATACAGGATCAGACTGTAGCAAAGTAGCAAGTTTGATTAATGGCTGGAAAGTTCACTTCAATGGATCCAATGTTGGAATGCCGGTAGGAAAATTCATATATATGATCACAGCACTAACTAAAGAGAATCTCGGAAGCAACTTCGAACTTTTATGTGAGCACATTCATACGTTATTCGTTGGCAGAGCAAGTGAATGGTTTTGGAGGTATAGGCGTAACGTAGATAAAGTTGATTGGAGTCATCTGTGCGACGCTTTAAGACAATATTTTCTTGATCCTCTCTCCGATGATGATGTGCAAGAGTTGATTCGGGAACGCAAGCAATTGAGTTCAGAAAGTTTTGATGAGTTCCATAATGCGGTGATGCTTCTTGTGGACAGATTGCAGTATCCTATGATAGAAAGCAAATTGACCTCGATATTAAAACGTAACTTGAAACCCTATTTGAGAAAAGAGTTATTCTATTTAAAAATTAACACGGTTAGTCATTTGCGAAGCGTAGTATTGAGACGAGAAGCTTTTAGTGACGAAAATAGTAGAATAAACATAAAACAGAATTCAAGACGGCAAGTGCAAGAGCTCGTATGCGTAGAAGTTGAGAATTTAGAAGAACTGGCGATTTGTGCTCTTAGTAAAGTGGCAAATCACAAAGAAATATTGTGTTGGAATTGTCAAAAGCCATGACATATAATAGATATATGGATTCTTTGGCAGAAAGATCAGTATTTTGGTACGGTTGTGGAGACGCGAATATATATAAGCCAATTTGCGAAAAATTTCAGGGAAACTTAATCCTGGGCGGCAGCCAGAAAAGCAGCGACCGTCCGAAAACTTAGAAGACCGGCCATATAATCAACACCCTATAGTTCCGTATCATATTCGATTACAAAACTATAAGAGAGCTAGAAACAAAATTTTTGAAAACGTTTTACACGGAGAAGGTAAAACCGATACCTCGAAAATCAGGAGAAATACAAAGCGTTTTCGTAATTTTATTAATAAAAATATACATAAAGCAAGAGTATATAAGTTAAGTTTAGAAGCAATTGTAGATGAAAATAAAGATATTAACCTTTTGTGGAGGTGGAGCTATTTAACAAAAGGATTGGCGGCTTGCTAGACTCATGGGCGTCAATATCGTGTTTGTGTGGAAAAGCGGCAATTGAGTTTTTAGAGGAGAAATACCCTTATCAGAAAACATGTGCTCATGTTGAGACGGCAGCAGGCAAAAGGTATGAAATAGTAGGCTCTGTTACAACAGATATTTCATTCCGAAATCAGAATAGGCCAATTTGTCTTTATATTATTCCTGATCTGAAGCAAGATCTTTATCTGGGCATGGATTTTTGGAGGGCATTTGGCTTATGGACACAGGTTGCAGAGCTTATAACAGTTAATGAGCTAAAAATAGTATCAGACATAACAGAACAACAGCTATGTCGCCTAAAGGAAGTAGTATCATTGTTTCCAAATTTTAATGCAGATGGGCTGGGAGAAACTTCTGTCATCGAACATACCATCGAAATAGAACCAGGAGTTAAGCCTATTAAGCAGAGATACTTTTCAGTATCACCAGCAGTAGAAAAGAAGATCCATTCGGAAATAGATAACATGCTTGCCCCCAACATGTTCCTGGAGTAGCCCTGTAGCTGTGGTGCAAAAGGGGGAAAAATTCAGACTATGTCTGGATTCCCGGAACTATAAAAGACGCATACCCTCAACCGAAAATAAATGGAATACTGTCGAGATTACCGAAGGCAGAATTTATCTCGTCACTTGACCTGAAACATGCCTTTTGACAAATAAAACTTAATGAAAAGAGTCGAAACTTCACGGGATTTACTGTGCCTAAAAGTCCTCTTTACCGTTTCAGAGTAATGCCATTCGGATTGACGAATGCAGCTCAAACAATGTGTCATTTAATGGACATAATAATTCCCGCAGAGTTCAAAAACAGAGTTTTTGTATACCTTGATGACTTGTTATTAGTAAGCGATAGTTTTGAGTCCCACATGATACTTTTAAAGGACATGGCGAGTACCTTGTGTACCAGAAGTTCCATATCTTGGCTATATAGTTGGCGGCGGAGGCATCAAGCCAGACCCTAAAAAGGTTGCAGCCATTAAGGATTTGTCACCACCTCGATCAGTAAAAGAGACGCGAAAATTCTTAGGTTGTGCGGGCCGGTATCGCAGGTTTATAGACAACTATGCTACGTTGACTTCACCCCTTACCGATTTAACAAAAAATGCAAAAGCTTTCAAGTGGACAGAAGTAGCGCAAAATGCATTTGATGCGCTTAAGCAACGTTTAACGTCAGCTCCAGTTTTAATAACAGTAAATTTTGAGAAGCCATTTATAATTCAATGTGATGCATCAAAAACAGGAGTAGGAGGAGTTCTATCTCAAATGGATGAAAACGGAACCGAACGGCCGATAGCCTACTTTTCACATAAATTGAGTCGAGCACAGCAAAACTATAGTGTCACGGAGCTTAAATGCTTAGCGGCCATATTAAGTATAGAAAGGTTTAGGGAATATGTGGAATGCCAGGAGTTTAAAGTTATAACGGATCATGTTAGCCTAAAATGGCTTATGCGGCAGCAGGACTTAAATGGCAGATTGGCACGATAAAAGTTTAATTTTACTATTGAGCATAGGAAAGGTTCATTGAATATAGTACCGGATGCATTATCCAGGTTAGATTCAGAAAAGATTGAATCGTTTAAGGTTACACTTCCAGATATCGATTTAAATTCTGCATACTTTAGATATGATTCGTATACCAAACTGAAAAATCATATTCAGGACAACCAAGACCGCCTACCAGATTTGAAAGTTATTGATGGATTGGTCTATAAAAGAAATGAGTTTTATTCAGGAAATCCTGTAAGTGAGTCATTTTGTTGGAAACTTTGGGTTCCAGATGAAATTACAACAGGCTTGTTAGAAAATGCTCACGCGTCTCATAGTGGTGCCCATGGAGGTATTAATAAAACTTTAAAGAAACTCCGTCGTAATTTCTATTGGCCTAAGATGGCACTTGCGGTAAAAGAGCTTATCGGCAAATGTTGCATATGCAAAAAACGTAAATCGGTAAATACCACACTTAAGCCTCCGATGGGGAAACTAGTAATTTCTGAAAGACAATTTCAAAGACTTTATATGGACTTCATTGGACCATATCCAAGGTCAACAAAAGGTAATATTGGAGTGTTTGTAGTATTGGATCATCATACTAAATTCCACTTTCTTAAGCCCTTACGAAAATTTGCTGCCGAAGCAGTAACTGAATATTTAGAAACTCAAATTTTTCACGTTTTCGGAATACCAGAGAGTATAATGACAGATAATGCTGTACAATTTAAATCAAATATATTTAAATTATTACTACAGAAATATGGGGTCAAACATATATTTACTGCCTTGTACAGTGCACCAGAGAGAGATAGTAAAGAATATTAAACAAGCATATGAGACTAACAAAAAGGTTTACAATTTGCGAGCACGGCCTATTGTTTTCAGCCCAGGCGAATATGTTTATCGTAGAAATTTTGCTCAAAGTAATAAACTGAATTCGTTCAATTCAAAACTGGCACCAAAATTCATAAGGTCAAAGATTGTGCAGAGGATGGGAGGTAATTGTTATGAGTTAGAAGAAAATGGAAAATATATTGGAAAATACCACGCAAAAGACCTTCAAAAGATAAAAATATTAATAGTTGACCGTTTTCCAGCTTATTTTTCATTATCAAGACAATTTAAAAATAATCTGCCCTGTGACGGTTGTGCTAGGGCGAACACCTTTGAGAGATACTGTGGGCAAAAGTAGTTAAAAAAAAAGAGAAAAAAAACAAGAAGAATAAAAAAAAGAAGAGAAAAGCATTCGCGAGTGTGGGAAGCACATGTGCTATAAAGCTCAGCTCACAGATCATGCCAGGCTGTTTAAGTACATACTAAAAGAGCTTCGAAACAGTACGCTTTAATTACAAGAAGTGACATGACATACAAGAGGTGCATCTAAGAAAGCTACATTACTATAGTAGCAGAACATGTGCTTTAATTAAAATTTGCATCATCTATACATTACTTTATTTTTGGATGTATGTTCATACTAAGAGTAGTGCGAATGTTAAAATAAAGAAAAAGGAAAATTTTTTAAGGAAAGAATAAGAAGTGAAAACTTAAAAGAAGAACCATCCCTCAAGCAGAGGTAATTATATGTGGTCAGTGTGGGCAAGATAAATTAACACATGTATCACTAGGGTCCACGGCCACGGTGAAAGGGAGTCTAAGAAGAAAGCGGAGCAAAGATCAGCTCATGTATATTGCTGTCTGTGTATATGGACTAGTACACCACGTGTACCTGATGCAAGTTTATGTAACCCTACTTTGGCACAACCACACTTTCGGCATAGGATGGTCGTATTTTGATAAACTTTTCTGTTTATTGCAAGCCAAGACAACTTCTAATATATATTGTTAAATTACAGAGGCTTAATTTTCGGACAATAATGGGTATTCAATTTAAAGGTCATTTAAAAATTATAATATCCCGTTTTGAATCAAGAAAGAATAAGGTACACTGCTCCACTGCATGCACTGGAAACTGGTGAGTTGAAATAAATTAAAGGAAAAGAAAAATTGAAGTAAATCAGAAAATTAAATAAATGTATATCAAGAAGATCAAAATATTAAATACACTAGAATTAAGTTGAAAACTCACTTATGTTAGAAAATTAAAATAGCCTCAAAAGAAAATAATGAAGATATAAACCATAATAATTTAAGTCTATGGCAAACAGAAATTAATACTACTGTTTAGCCTGAACAATCATTTTATTATTTGAAAGCCTTATGAAACCTGTGTCGGTTGGGTATGGAATGGACCCAGTTTATTAAATGAAGTTTGTTAAAAATAAAGAAATCATGTATTAGTTTATAAATGGGGGGTTTCAGGTGAAGTGCACTGGAAGTAAAAGGGTTAGTAGCGGAGTAAAGGGGTAACATGGAAGGGTGGGCACAAGGAGACGACTTCCTTGGCGACTCGGCTAAAAAAAAAAAAAAATCCCAACGTTATCTTCGGGGTGCCGAAGATTACAGACTCTTTTCGAAGTTGTTTCTGCCGTAAATCACAATAACGGGGTTGGTCAGTTAATAGGGCCAATTTCGATTTGTATGACAGCTATATGATATAGTAGTCCGATTTTAATAAAATTCAGCACAAACGCGTATAATTATGTAAAAAACGTGTTTGCTGAGTTTTGAAGAGATCAGTCAATAAATGTGCGAGTTTCTCTTTAAACCGATTTAGGTTCGTATGGCAGCTATATGATATGGTAGTTCGATCCTTACGAAATTTGGTTTATATATTAACTGCTATAAAAAACATATGCGTGCTTAATTTGAACAGGATCGGATAATAAATGTGGGAGTTATTGCCTAAACCGATTTAGGTTCGTATGACAGCTATATGATATAGTGGTCCGATCCGAATGATTCAAACTAGTGTACTACCTAGGTAAAAAAGAAGGCTAAGTACCAAGTTTCAGCAAAATAGCTTTTAAGACGACGGAGTAAATCGCATAGAAACAGACGGACAAACGGACAGACGGACAGACGGACATGGCTATATCGACTCCTCTAGTGATTCTAAGTATTCTAGATGTAACTTTTGTGGGTCTACGATGTTTGGTTCTGTGCGTTACAAACATCAGAGCAAAGTGAATAGACTCCTTTTTCTTCGAAAAGAGTCTAAAAATACCATCATAGGCTAGATCAGCACAATCTTGTTGTGTGGTAGACCAGTAAAGACCCCTCCCGTCCGACAACTGCTAGTCCGAAATTAACTGTGCTGAATTAACTGTTACCTCTATGGAAAACTATAGTTGCAGGAAACATCAGGCTAAAATACCATTACACAATTCGGTAACTCGCGTCTAGCCTCTAACTTGGACGTTTTGCTCCCAAAAACTGCGACAACAGGATTCTCTTGTAATATTCGCTCAGATCGTACAGTTGCGAAATTCGTCTCATCTGATTGACTCAACTGCTAACACACAATTTGCCGTTAAACTCGGGGGTGTTTCTTTCGGGAGAGCGAACAACATATCCCGCTCATTTCACTCTCTGCTCACTTTGGCTGGTTGACTAGTTGACTGCGCAATTCCCTCTACGTTACTATTGCTGTCGTCGCGACCATTTTCTATCAAGTCGGCGCCGACGCCACTGTTGTTGTTCCTTTTGATTACCTTGTGCTAGTTGTGCCCGATCGTTTTTTTCTTTGAACATTTGCTGCAGCATCATTCTATTTGATGTCAACTCTTCTTGTAATTGTTGTACGATTCTGAGAATGTTGTTTTGTTGCGACGCGCCTGACTGACGCCTGAGTAACCACTGTCGGGCCAGAGCGGTTACGTAGTGATAGTTATTTGGAGATATCCTCCAGTCACTAGTTGTACAAGGCGACCTCCAACATTTGAGGATAGCTTTATGTTCTGCTAGTCAATAGTTTGTTAGGCGTTTTGTATGCAAGACAATTCACAATTCCAAACAAATCAAAATAAGTGCTCACTGATTGGATGCAAAATAAGTTCTGTTTTATTCCTTTAAGAAATGGTTGCCATGAAGCCTCGACTTAAGTATAAATGATATTCTTTATGTAAACAATTATTTGCTTGTAACCTGTAGACAAATCTAAGTATGCTGCTGTTGTGACAGAAGTTGCTGACTGACCAGTCAGCATTATGCCGGATGTGTGGTCGATATTTGATCAGACTAAACAATAATGTTGAAGCTGACCCATTTGATTTACCCTTCCCGGTTCATTGTAATAGGGAATTTTTGATGGGCTGTGGAGTGGCTAGCAGTTTGTCAGTCGTGGTGGTTTAGCGGGTGAGAGGGGCGTATCAATGGTAACTCTTGCAATCCACACTCTGAATTTCATCATGTTGTAAAATTTCGAACGTTGCACTTCCGTTGCTATCTTGCGACGTCTCAACATGCATCTCTCCGGTGGCTGTTTCCACTAACTGGACCTGATCGCCGTGGTCGACGCTCGGAACATCACCAAGTTCGCTAATGGGATCTCTTGAAGGGGAGCCATTGACTCAGTTTTTGTGCGAGTTGTGGGTAACCTATGCACTGTTAGCCACTTTTGTAATTGGATGACCGTGAATTTGTTTAGATCGACACTCGCCATGGCATGAACTCCGCCACTTCTGAATTTGTAGAATATAAGAATGTCCCACCGAATAATAACTATACACTTCCGATACCGAACCGGCACGTCTTTCCTTTATTCTTTCTCTACAACAATTCATTTCTTAATTTCTACAAATGTACAATAAAGCATACATAACTAAAGCTCGTGGTGCGATTGCGAGCTGCTTAACAGATACCCACATACGGCCGTAATCTGACGAACCGGTTCATTCAAAATTCTACCAGTAACTTATGTCCCTCAATAGGGTAAAAGTAAAAGAACTCCTAAACGATGACATCATTCGACCTTCAAGGTCACCCTAAAATTCACCTGTGTGGATTGTCGCAAAAAAAAACAACCGACCCACAACTGACCAGCACCGTTCATGTGATTTTCGGCAGAATCAACTGCGAAAAGAGTCTGTAATCTTCGTCACCCCGAAGATAACGTTGGGATTTTTTCTTAACTTCAAAAATTGTGTATTTAAAGAGTCCGAATCCCAAGTTTGGTTATCCCAGCTCAGATAGATCTAGGCGTTCACACGGACGGCCGGACAGATGGACGGACATGCCTGTGTCAATTTCTCTAGTTAACCTGATCATATTGTGGGCAACTTTGGGGGACCTACGGCGTCGCCTTCTCTACTTTAAGGTAGAGTGTATAAAAACCTTAGGGCTACCAATAGAACCCGAAAAGCAACAAACAATAATAATATAATTTTCTTTAATAGGTTGCCTTTTTATAAAATTTTTGTACCTACTGGAGACACTATACGGTATGAATATATTGTATCGAAACTTCTTGCGGAAGAGCATCCTGTAATGCTTGTAGGAAATGTCGGAACTGGTAAAACATCTACTGCAGTAAACGTTATGGAATCCTGTGACAAAAATAAGTACTGCGTGTTTTCAATTAATATATCTGCGCAAACAACAGCAGCTGGATTGCAAGAATCCATAGAGAATCGTACAGAGAAACGTACAAAAACTCAATATATACCAATCGGTGGTAAAAGAATGATATGCTTCATGGACGATTTCAATATGCCAGCTAAAGACACATATGGCTCACAAGCTCCCTTGGAACTTATACGGCAGTGGATTGATTACAAGTATTGGTTTAATCGTAAAACTCAACAACGAATATACGTACAAAATTCTTTAATAATGGCTGCTATGGGTCCCCCAGGAGGTGGGAGACAAATAATATCTCAACGTACACAGAGTCGTTTTGTTCTTCTTAATCTAACATTTCCAACACAGGAAACCATTATACGTATCTTTGGAACAATGCTTAAGCAAAAATTGGAGTCCTTTCCAAATGAAGTTCGGGAAATTTGGTTATTAATTACGCAATCAACTATCTTTCTATATACTGCAGTCATTGGTAAAATGTTACCTACTCCTAACAAATCGCATTATCTATTTAATCTCCGTGATATATCAAAAATATTTCAAGGGCTTTTACGTGCTGCACAAGAACTTCAGACAAAAAAATCAATGTTTTTGAGACTTTGGATACACGAAAGCTTTCGAGTTTTTTCTGATCGATTAATTGATGATATAGATCAAGGATGGTTTGCAAATACCATAAACGATACTCTTGGTAAGCATTTTGAGGTAACTTTCCATAGTCTGTGTCCGTCTAAATTACCACCACTCTTCGGAGATTTCGCTCATCCTCAAGGATTCTATGAAGATCTCCAAATGAATAATTTACGAATTTATATGGTTACGCAGCTGGAAGAGTATAATAATTTTCCCGGAATGGCACGAATGAATCTTGTATTTTTTAAAGAAGCCATTGAACATGTGGTTCGCATCATTAGAGTAATTTCTCAGCCGCGTGGTCACATGCTTAATATGGGTATCGGAGGATCTGGTAGGCAGGTACTTGCAAAATTAGCAGCTTTTATATTGGAAATGGGAATTTTTCAAATTGAAGTAACAAAAAAATATAAAACTGGAGAATTTCGAGAAGATTTGAAAAATTTATACAAGGTAACAGGAGTTAAACAAAGACTCACCATTTTTATATTTAATAGTGAACAGGTTGCTGAAGTTTCCTTCTTAGAAATAATAAATAATATGTTAAGTACTGGAGAAATAAATATTTTTAAACAGGAGGAATTTGACGACTTAAAGGCAGAGCTAGAGCGCCCAGCAAAAAAAGCTGGAGTTATGTTAACAACTGAAGCTTTATACTCTTTTTTTATGCTAAATGTACGGGATTTTTTACATATAGCCTTATGTTTCAGCCCTATAGGCGAAAACTTTCGAAGTTATATAAGACAATATCCTGCACTTCTTAGTGCAACCACACCAAATTGGTTTCGCTTATGGCCTCAAGAAGCTCTATTGGAAGTAGCATCACATTTTTTACATGGATTCCAATTAAATGTACCAGTACCAGGAAAAGAAGATGAAAAACATAGAGATAGTCTTGTTATAACAACTGAGAATGTTTTACATCGAGACATTGCTCAAGCATTTTCTATAATTCATTCTAGTGTTGCAAGAATGTCTGAGCTTATGCTATTAGAAGTTAAACGTTATAATTATGTAACATCCCCAAATTATTTACAACTAGTAAGTGGATTTAAAGACTTGCTTGAAAAGAAAAGAATTGAAGTATCAACAGCTGCTAATCGATTGCGTAATGGATTGTCCAAAATTGCAGAATCACAGGAAAAAGTTACTGTGATGTCTGAGGAACTAGTTATTAGTTCAGAACAAGTAAAAATATTAGCAAAAGAATGTGAAGAATTTATTGCAATGATTGAGGTTCAAAAGGCGGAAGCAACAGAACAAAAAGAAAAAGTTGATGCTGAGGCTGTTATAATAAGAAGAGAAGAAGTTATATGTCTGGATTTGGCGGCAACTGCTCGTGCGGATTTGGAAGTTGTTATGCCCATGATTGATGCTGCTGTCAAAGCATTGGATGCTTTAAATAAAAAAGATATTGCCGAAGTAAAATCATATGGTCGTCCACCAATGAAAATTGAAAAAGTTATGGAAGCTGTCCTAATACTTTTGGGAAAAGAACCTACTTGGGAAAATGCAAAAAAGGTGTTAAGTGACTCTACGTTTTTAAATGATTTAAAAAATTTTGACCGCGATCATATATCTGATAAGACATTAAAACGCATCGGTATGTATACAAAGAATCCAGAGTTGGAGCCGGATAAAGTAGCAGTAGTTTCAGTTGCTTGTAAGTCATTAATGCTTTGGATAATGGCTATAGAAAATTATGGTAAAGTTTACAGAATTGTAGCTCCAAAGCAAGAAAAACTTGATAATGCTATGAGATCATTAGAGGAAAAGCAAGCTGCTCTAGCAGCAGCAAAAAGAAAATTGGAGGAGCTCCAAGCCGTTATTGAAGAATTATATCGCCAATTAAATGAAAAAACTGAACTGTTAAATGAATTACGTGCAAAAGAAGAGAGATTAAGAAAGCAATTAGAGCGAGCAATTATATTAGTTGAATCCTTATCAGGTGAACGAGAACGCTGGATTGAAACTGTGGCACAGTTAGATTTTGCTTTCGAAAAACTACCTGGAGACTGCCTACTTTCAATAGCGTTTATGTCATATTTAGGTGCATTTGATACGAAATACAGAGAAGAGCTTGTTAACAGGTGGTCATTATTGATTAAAGAACTTCTTATACCAGCTACTACTGATCTTAAGATCACTCATTTTCTAAGCGATGCTGTAACTATTCGAGAATGGAATATACAGGGACTTCCAGCTGATGAATTGAGTACAGAAAATGGAGTCATAGTAACGAAGGGAAGTAGGTGGCCTCTTATCATTGACCCACAAATGCAAGCAAATAATTGGATAAAAAATATGGAAGAACGTAATAAATTAATGATTATTGACCTGGGCATGACCGATTATTTACGACATTTCGAACGGGCTATGAAAGAGGGATTTCCAATTCTTTTACAAAATGTGGGTGAGCATTTAGATCAAGCTATAAACCCCATACTCCGCCGTAGTTTCACACTTCAAAGCGGAGAAAAATTTATCAAATTTAATGATAAGTTTATTGTTTATAATGATAATTTTAGATTTTATATTACCACGAAAATATCAAATCCACACTATCCACCTGAAATTTCTTCCAAAACCACTATAGTTAACTTTGCTCTTAAGCAGGACGGTCTAGAAGCTCAATTATTAGGTATCATTGTTCGAAAAGAAATGCCAGCATTAGAAGAACAAAAGGATGAACTTGTTTTGACTATTGCACGAAACAAACGCATGCTTATTGAGTTAGATAATGAAATATTACGATTATTGAATGAAAGTCGTGGATCTTTATTAGACGATGATGAACTATTTTCTACTCTTCAAAAATCTCGTCAGACATCAGTTTTAGTAAAGGAATCACTTGGAATTGCTGAAATAACTGAAGTTGAAATTGATGCTGCGCGTCAGGAATATAAGCCCGCTTCAGAGCGAGCAGCAATTCTATTTTTTGTACTTATGGATATGTCTAAAATTGATCCTATGTACGTATTCTCACTTAGTGCATATATACTACTATTTACTCAATCCATAGAGCGTAGTCCTCGAAATCAATTAGTTTATGAAAGAATCCAAAATATCAATGATTATCATACGTATTCTGTTTACCGAAATACTTGTAGAGGATTATTTGAAACACACAAACTATTGTTTTCTATACATATGACAGCAAAAATACTTTCGAATGCAGGAAAGCTTATTGAAGAAGAATACGAATTTATTCTAAAGGGTGGCATAGTTCTTGATAGGCAAGGTCAGGTACCAAATCCAGCAACATGTAAGCACTTTTTATACGAAAGATTTAAAATGGTTTATTCTAAATATTATTATTATTTTTTTTTATAAGGGTGGATCAGTGAGCAAAATTGGGATAATATAACTGAACTGGATAAAGTACCTGGTTTCCACGGAATTATTGACTCATTAGAACAAAATTTTAAAGCCTGGAACGGTATGTATTTTTCCCTTTTATTAAAAAACTGATTTTCCGCATCCCACCCCATGCACGCTATGCAAACATTTCCTTAGAGATTAAAATTTTCAGTGCAAGTAAGTTAAAGTCTGTGATTACTTTGAACGGAATATCCTCCACACAGATGTGGAATTTTCTTAATATATATATGATAACAAAAGCATCTAGTACAAAACTATGATACTTTGACTCAGACGTGGTCATATTGTGGGGAAAAATCGATTGTACGAAAATTTGTCATCTAATGCCTTTGCATTAAATTGCTATCAGGTACATGCGTCACAGTGCGACTCGATTTATTTTGTAGTATTATAAAACAGATAAAACCCGGAATGTTTTGAGCCTTAACTCTGAGAAAATAAATAGTTCATGTATACTAATCAGAATTCTTAGTTGTGGATGAAGTAATAAAACACCTATGGCAGCTATTCTACAATATATTCTATTCTATTCTTTTGTGGGTACACTATGTTTGGTTCTGTGCGGTACAAACATCAGAGCAAAATGAACATACTCTATTTTCTGCGAAAAGAGTTGTGAAAGAGCTTTCTAAGCTCCCGCACAAGACTAGTTCTTGTTAAAGTTTATGTTTAATAGCCAATGAAAAACATAAAGAATAAAACAGGAGCCAATGAAGGCAACCCTTCGTTCTCGGTACATTTAAGCTAACGGCCACGCGATCGTTTTCGACAGAGGAAGCCACATTAATATCAATAGTTACCATATATTTGCAGAGGTCACGCTGTCGCATTATTTCACTTAGCTCCGAATATTTAAAAGAATTGCATAAAAAAGAACCCTGTAGGAATCCATGGATTGTGGAAAAGGTAAAATATCCAATTTTCACATACAGGGCGGAACTGCCTTAGATAACCAAAAACGCTGATTGAAATTCGGGAATGGGATAAAAGATTTAAAAATTAGTTTAATCAAAATTATAAGATCAATCTTGAATGTAAGCTATTCACCAAATCAGCACCTTATGCTTCAAAGCGTGGTCGTGACTGGCTGATAGGTAAAGAAAACACAGAATGCAGAGTAGAATTCCCAATCCCCATTATAGTATAATGAAAGGCATGGATAAATAGCGGTTATATTACCGACTCTTACCAACGCCAGCTCCTCTGAAAACAATTTCATAAAAGAGGTTTTTTCATTTTGCATTGTACAGCATTTTGCTTAAAATTTAAAGAAGCTACGATTTCAGAAAAAATATCTGGTGTCTGGAAGCTTCATCTTTATTTAAATTCAAAATATTAATTTGGGAATTTTGTTCTGCCAAACCTAATATTCTAAACTCATCTTAATTTTTATCTTCTTCAGTTGTATTCTCTATTAGTCTATTATTTTGTAACTCTTAAATTTAAATATATCCGTAGAGTCTTGCGAAAGATTTTGCAATTTTTGGCTATATTTAAGGAAAATTCGACGCTTTTTCAACCTAGATCTAATGGATAGTTTATAGTCTTCAAAACTTATCTGTGAATGAGATAAAAAAATTTTCAAAATTATTGAAATGCTGAAATGGTCGTTGAAAGGAAAACCTAACACCGCAAAATAGATTTTATAATTATCGCGATAATCTTCAGGAAGAAGGAGTGAAATCTCGGTTTGAGGCATGGGTACGGAATGCTAAAGATTGTCGATTCCGTGATCTCGTGAGCTGCTCTCTGCTTTCGTTATTGCTTGTGTTATTGTTTACGTGAATAAGCTCGTTTTTCTTTCTATCAAAATTCCTAAGTTCCTTAATTCCTAATTACAACCTCCTCTATCACAATTCCTAAACAATTGTTCCCTTACAATTGTTGCAAAACTTTCTGTAGTTCTTCTTTTGATATCAGCAAAAATTGTCGCAAAATGACAATTCCTCTGCATTAGAATCAGTAACAAGAAGAGTAAAGGCTGAGTGTTGTCCATTAACTTGAGCACCACTACAAGAAAACCAAATTGTAAACACAGGTTTTATGTGAATGTAGATGACCAGGGTTACCACCCGACTAGGGTTGCCACCTTTCCTTTTTCAATTTCCTCTACTAGGTACAGGTTATCCCAAACTCGGCTGCGCCCGAGTTTAACGTTTGGCTTCATTTAATATTAATTGGCTGTATCGGTAATATTTTGTACATTAGAATTACGGAAATAATCAGCAAATTAAACGCTGTATATAACTTAAACCGTATTGTGACTTTTTATTCTTCAAAATTTTCTGGCGATAATATTCGCACAAAAGCTAACAAAAAAAATCCCAACGTTATCTTCGGGGTGCCTAAGATTACAGACTCTTTTCGAAGTTGTTTCTGCCGAAAATCACATGAACGGGGTCGGTCAGTTAATAGGGCCGATTTCGATTTGTATGACAGCTATATGATATAGTGATCCAATTTTAATAAAATTTAGCACAAACGCGTATATTTATGTAGAAAACGTGTTGGCCGAGTTTTGAAAAGATCAGTCAATAAATGTGCTAGTTATTCCCTAAACCGATTTAGGTTCGTATAGCAGCTATATGATATATTAGTCCGATCCTTACGAAATTTGCTATAAAAAACATATGCGTGCTAAATTTGAACAGGATCGGATAATAAATGTGGAAGTTATTGCCTAAACCGATTTAGGTTCGTATGACAGCTATATGATATAGTGGTCCGATCCGACCGATTCAAACTAGTGTACTACCTAGGTAAAAAAGAAGGCTAAATACCAAGTTTCAGCAAAATAGCTTTTAAGACGACGGAGTAAATCGCATAGAAACAGACGTACAGACGGACATGGCTATATCGACTCCTCTAGTGATTCTAAGTATTCTAGATGTAACAAACATCAGACCAAAACATCAGCCATGTCTGTCTGTCCGTCTGTCCGTTTTTCTTGCTCTCACTCCTCTTGTGTTCCAGCCAGTTCCCCTTTCTAACGGCACTTACGTGAGCGAACTCTCGTGGATGTCAAGATAATACTCCCTTTCCATGGACAAGCTAGCGTACAAATTAAAGATATTTTTTTTATTTTTTTAACGGCAAGTGCCGGAGCAAAATATTTTCAGCTTGTGCTGTTATATGATCAATATAAAACTAAAGGTACAAAATGTATAAAGTGGATTCTAAAGCTAAAAGAGGAAATCTTTATGCAATGCTTAGAGTCAGCAAGCCGACTCAGCATACCATGGGCGAAAACGTAGAACTTGCGGTATCAGCAAGTGTCACGTTACCGTCGTTGGTCACTCTTGTTGAGTGTGCTGACTCCAAAATCTGAGTAAGCTTAATTATAGCGAGGGTAGATTAATAATTAATGCGAGTGGATTCAATAAAGTATTGACATCTCTTGTTTGTTAACTACTCCCCTTTTAAGATCGCGGACCGTCCTCGGTCACGCTGAATTTGTCAATGGCCTTTTGTATTTCTATCGAGTCTCGTCTTCTTCTTATTACTTGGAAAAGGAGGAGTGAGCCGAATAAAATGGCACTCAGACCTAATCCGATTGCGAACCATGTTTTGGGTGAACCAGCTATTTCCACTTCTTTTTTGAAGTCTTCGATGATGCGCAAATTTTGGCTGTTCATTCTGTGGAGTAGCGGCAAGCTGAGTACTGGATCATGACCGATGATGTTTAAAAGTGATGACCCTGCTATACCTGGTGTTTTACTTATGGTTGTGCGATGGTTCACATATTTGGTGCCATTTATGATAGCGGAGTGTTCGAACGTGATGAGATGTGTGCCATTAGTTAACAGCTCTGGACCATCGTCTGTGCTGATGCGCGCTGGACTTTCGTTGACGATCATGACGTGATCATCGATGAGCGTGATAACTTTCAGGTGGCTAGGCTGAGTGTTAACATGGGCAGTGCCTCCTGCGTGGAGTGATCGTGCACAGGTGTAGTGGTGCGCAAGCTTGCAGAATGTGTCTTGTGTTGTTCTGATATATTCGGTGAGAGCTAAAATTCAGCTAAGGTGATTACATGTTGGTGTGATACGGAAAAAATTGTAATCTTTTTGCAATTGGACTTAACCCTAGGATAGGATATTAATATGTGGATCATGTTCTCGGACTGAAGGACCTTGATATTTGAAGCTTCCATTAAGCTGACTATTGGTGTATCTATCATTTGTTCAATAAGGGATCTCAAGTCTGCAAGAAAGACAATTGTAGGGTTGATTATATTTGATTTAGTTAAGGTAAAGTCCACGTCTCAAATATAACTGTGGATAAATTCAAGTTTTCATATTCTAGATCGGAACTTTTAAAATTAGCCTTCCCCCTTGCTTCTTCGAGCTTATTTGTTGTGGAGATTTTTGGCCAGAGCATGTTGTAGTAAAGGAGTTTACGACGAAGAAAAAAAAATCGGAATCCGATTTCCCTAACACCTTCGTCGCTCCCAAAAAACTAGAACCCTTTCATCTAGCGTATCAAAACGTTCGAGGATTTAAATCTAAACTTAGTCGTTTTTTTCTTAGTAGTTTTGGTTTCAGTTATTCCATAGTAGTATTAACCGAGACGTGGCTTAAGCCTGACATTTTGGATTCTGAAGTGTTAGGTAATAACTATTCTGTTTTTAGACGTGACCGTGAGTCTGGTCGTGGTGGCGGCGTTCTTATTGCTGTTAACTCGGCCTTACCTTCGGAACTTATTTTTACTAACTCTGTAGATATTGAATTTATTTGTGTTAAAATTGATTTGAATGGGATTTTCTTATTTCTAGCAGTCTCCTATATTCCTCCTTCTTCTGATCTTTCTGTTTATATGTGCCATTTAAACTCTATTAAATATGTTTCAAATTTCGTAACCGACAAGGACTACCTTGTCGTTTTGGGCGATTTGAATCTCCCAGAAATATGTTGGTCCAGGACTCCTTATTCCAATTAGGTATTACCCAATGATAGTCACGACTTTATTGATGGTATGCTTGAATTGTCACTTTCCCAGGTCAATTTTGTCAAAAACTCTCTGAGTAGGCAATTGGATTTGATTTTTTGCTTGGATCCTTCTAATACGCTTGTATCTAGAATCGATCCTCTTTCTCTTCCTGAGGATCCTTATCATCCTTCAATTGGATTATCAATTGACTTTCCTTGTCGGAAAACTTTGTCTTCTTGTCCGTCCATTGCCTCATACAGTTTCCAAAAAAACTTATTTTCGAAAACTAAATAAGCTTATTAATGACTTCGACTGGTCTAACTTGTACATGTCTAAGAATCTTGACATTTCAATAAATTTATATTATAATGCTCTAAATTCTATTTTTACACAATGTTTTCCCATTTCCTGTCATAGTAACAATAATAGACCTGTGTGGTATTCACCAAGCCAATGAATTTAAAGAATGTTAAGATTAGGTTGTTTAGAAAGTTCAAATTATCCGGGCATCCTAGTGACCTCTCCCGTTATCTTTTGGCTCGATCCCAATTTTCGGTTTATAGCACTATAAGCTATAAGGCCTACCTTTCTCGCTATAAAATTCAATTTCGCCGTAATACCTCTATCTTTCCTTCTTCCTTATCTTTTATGGATAAGAAAGCAAATACCGACCAGCCTATTGCTGATCTTTTTGGTAGCTTTTTCAAATTTACCTATTCGACGTCAAATTTTAATTTGGATCAGCACTATCCCTTTGACCTTCCTCAGTCAAATAATATATACTCTCCTTTAATTACAGAAATTCAGTTGCTTAATGAACTTAAGCTAATCAAACCAGTTTTTTCCACGGGACCGGATGGGGTTCCTAGTTGCGTATTGAGGCATTGTGCTGTATCTCTGTGCCAGCCCATTCTTAAACTGTTTAACTTATCAATCAGTGTGTTTTCTTTCCCTGCTATTTGGAAGGAGTCTTTTATTATTCCTCTCCATAAAAAAGGTAGCAAATCTGATGCTCAAAACTATAGAGGCATATCGAAAGTGTCAGCTATTCCTAAGATTTTTGAGAGACTTTTAACCTCTCATCTTCAACATTTATGTTAGTCTCTAATTTCACCCTGCCACCATGGATTTGTAAAACAAAGGTCGACCACGACTAATCTCTTAGAATTTTCTTCATTGATAATTAATGGTTTTAAAAATAAATCCCAGACTGATGTTATTTACACAGATTTTAGCAAGGCTTTTGATTCTGTTAACCATTCCTTGCTTTTATATAAACTAAACATAATAGGTTTTCCATCTAACCTTGTTGCCTGGATAAGGGATTATCTTACTTCAAGAACTCAAAGAGTTCTTTTTAAGAAATCATTATCTAATAGTATAACTGTGTCGTCCGGGGTTCCTCAAGGCAGTCACCTTGGTCCCCTTTTATTTACTCTTTTTATAAATGATCTTCCATCAGTTATATCACACTCTCGTGTTTCGTTTTTCTTACAGGGATATAGAATCTTTGATTAATCTGCAAACCGATTTAAGTGCTTTTGATTCGTGGTGCCATTTCAATTTTCTAAATTTAAATGCTTCTAAGTGCAAAATTATGACCTTCTGTCGGGGCACTCCACTCTTGGCCTCCTATCATCTTAATCAAAATGCACTTCAACGTATAGACTCAATAAATGATTTAGGGATTTTACTTGATTCTAAATTAAAATTTGATAGTCACATTTTATCCACTGTCAATAAAGCCATGGGAGTTCTTGGATTTGTGAAGAGATGGTCTAAAGAATTCGATGACCCTTATACAGCCAAGATTTTATACGTGGCTCTTGTTCGCCCAATTTTAGAATACGGTTCATGCCCTCAATATAAGGTGCATCAAAATCGTATTGAGTCCGTTCAAAAAAAGTTTTTGCTTTTTGCTCTCCGTGGCTTAAATTGGAATTCGGAATTGAGCCTTCCCTCGTACTCTAGTAGGCTACAACTAATAGATTTGCCGTCCCTAGTAAACCGTAGAACCCTTCTTAATACTCTTTTTATGCATAAATTAATAAACGGCATGGTTGACTCTCCTGAGTTAATTAGCCGAATTAGTTTCGCAGTTCCTTTTAGACATCTGCGGACCTTTTCTCCTTTAGTAGTCTATCCAGCCACATCTAATTATTTAATGCATGTGCCTTTTTTAAATTTATGTAGAGACTATAATAGTTTGTACCACTTACTTGGCTCCTCCTCTAGTATGCAATCAAAGCTAATATATTATTGCATCTTCTTTTAAATCCTTCTGTTTCTTAGTAGAATACTTGATTGCCTAATCCATTCCTCTTCCTTCAAAAATTTATGATTTAATCAGTTTTTTCGCGAATCCTGTCACGTGACTCTGCCCCACGGTCGGTTGGGCATCTAAGCTATCGAGCTTAGTAACCCGCGCGTAAACAGGCTTCCGCTTGGTTTCGTTGGGCCACTGGATCGTACTATTCTTTGTACGTCTACGTCCATTTAAAAAAAAAAAAAAAAAAAAAAAAAAAAAAATTGTGAGCATTAGATTTTGTATTTCGGTGACTAACATTCTATTTCGGGCTAATAAAGCTTCATATAGATGTGGAGTGTCGACAAAATTGTACTTTTTCGCTTTAATTATTTTGTTAATTGTAATTGTGAGTTGGTTCATCTGTTCTTGGGTCTTTGAATTAAATATTACCTGTCTGTTATTTGATTCTATTAATTGGGTTTCAGACATTCTAATTTTTTCAAAGTCTGACGCGTCTGGGGTGCCCGCGGCAACTTTCAAAATTCAGACATTTTTTCGGTTTCGTCTATTATACTTTTAAAATCGGACAAGTTACTAGTATGCTTTAAAAATTCGCGTTGCTCAAAAACAAAAACATTTCCGTCTATTACGGGTATGTAGTTGGCATGAGAAAAATCGGTAATCCGCGCATGTGCTATTGCTAGCGTGTAAAAGATTATGGTCATAAGCCTGCAATGAAGAAATAGTGATAGATAAGTTTGTGTTTTAGCTTACTTATAATTGGCGTATTGAATGTCCGGGTTTACTTAAGGTTGTCCACCCTCCCCTTAATGAGTACCGATGTTCCCAGGTCGGCCTGTATCCTCTCCTCAAGGGACAACGGGGTCAGTTTGTTCCCTATTCTTTTATTGTTTTCAAAAAAACTTTTTCTCCTACCTCAAAAACCCTATTTTGTCGCGATGGGTTACATCTGTCGAGGTTGTCCTGTTGGGCCCTTGTTAGTCTATCCTCTATGGTTGGTGTTGCGTGGACGATTTCCATCGGAGTTTTGTCAGTGACCGAGTGTATCGTTTTATTGTATTTACCCGTTGCCCTTAGAATTAACTCTACCGTTTCGTTGATCTTTTTATCCATCTTTAGGCACCTTACGATTTCAGCCAGGGTGCTGTGGAACCGTTCCATTTGACCGTTTGAAGAACTGTGAAGTGGGGGCGCCTTTTCGACATCTATATTGTAGTTGTTTTTAATCAATGATGTGACTGTCTCTGAGTTAAAGGCGGCTTCATTGTCGCAGTATATGGTCTTAATGTTTGGGAAAATATTTACCAATTAAATTATTGGATTTATAACGTCGACTATTGCTCTGGACGCCACGGGTTGCGTAATGGCAAATTTTGAAAATTTATCGAAAACAACTTTTTGTCAGTTGAGAATATATCAATATGCAATCTTTCCCCAGTATAGGTCGGTATTGGTGTTTTCCCAAGTTCTTTTTTCTTGGGGTGTCTGTTATACTTTGCTTTGGAGCAAACTCTGCAGCTTGTAACTACTTCGGAAGCTAGTTTGTTCATTTTCGGAAAGAAGTAGTCGCGAAGAATTTGTTTGACGTTTTCTTGTGCGGCTCGGTGCGCACGGTTATGTTCCACAGTAATGATCTCCAACTGCTCGTTCTTGTCCGTTATGACTGTCACGAAATTTTTGCAGTGCGAAAACTTGGTTCTCGGAAAATGTGATACAAGTTCGTTTTGAAAACGAGCTAATGTTGGTAAATCGCGTTTATAACGTCTGGGCTTACGATGTCTTTCAGTATTTCAAATACGCCGTTTTTGGCAGTGAAGTTAACTAAATGGCGAATTTTGCTGCCAAATAATATTATATATTGTTTCAAGAAGAAACGAGATTCTTCCAAAAAAATTTGGTTTCTGAAACAAATGACTGGTCAATGTATTCGACCGTGTAGGTCAATGATAATTCGCTGTGGACCGTTGCAGCGTCAGATTGCGGTTGTTCTTGTAAAGTGTTAACAATATCTTGTCGAGGTAAGGCGTCTGCTGCTACATTTTCTTTTCCTGGTTTGTAGAAAATCTTATGTTGTTGAGTGGTATTTGCGTACCTATGGAACAAGGTATGATGAGGCTTCGAGCATACTCTACAAGCTCCTGATTTGCAATTTGTAACTGAATGGCCTTTACGTAAGCAGTTAATATAAAGAGGTTGACTTTTAAGAAATAAGAACCTCTTATTGCAAGGAATAGATGCGAACTCAGAGCATGAGTGAATAAAATGATGATTCGACTTGCAATAAATACATTTTGATTGGTCAACTTGCAGAGTGGCTGCAGTTAACGCGATTCTACTTCCCTTTCTATTAGCGCGATGTGTCTGTTTAAAGCCACAAGATGATTCATTGGCTGAAAGGTGCTGGAATCTCTTATTAAGAGCGGATTCACAGTCTTGCCATGAAGGGATCATTGAGTAGTCTAGGCTTTCTTCCCATTTCGAACGAGTAGTTGGGTCTACTTTACTCATGGCAACATGAATGAGGATGGCTTCACAAATTTGTTTACAGTCCGCTAAAGAAGTTAGGGATCCATAAATTGCTCGAATATTATCAATGACTGATCTTAAAGCAGATGAATTTGATTCTTGCATTTTTGGAATATCGAATAATTTTGAGATGCAATTAAGCAACTATTGTCATAAACTTGTTTTACAGCAGCTAGTGCCTTCGGATAATGACCTGAAATGCCTTGACTGTTCCTAATGCTTCTCCTTCTAAACAAGATAGTAGATGATTGAATTTTTCGATATTGAACAAACTCGAATCACTGTCTACTAAGTTTTCAAAAAGCCCAATAAAATTCTTATATTCTGCATAATCTCCACTAAATTTTGGTAACTTCATCGCTGGCAACTGTCTGGCAGGTTTTACAGCACTAATCATGGTTGAGTTTAAATTGCCTGTATTTCCTTGAAAAGGTCGATCACGTTTGCTTAACAGATTCGCTTTGGTTTCAATGCATACCAATTCTAGGTCAGCTCTTGAAGCAATTTCTGGACTAATTTTTTCCAAATCTAACTGAATCTGAAATGCTCTTTCAATGTAGCTGTTTAAAATATCCAGTTGACACTCGATATGAATTGCATCTAAGTCTGGTGATTCAGAAATTGATTAATTCGTTGAATATCCCTGGTAACATTTTTGTGCAGCTGGTATAGACTATCCAATTTGTCTGTTTCAAAGTCATCTATTGATCTGTTTCCCTTGCCCTGTTTCCCAGTCATTATCTCAAAGGTATAATATAATGATAATTGATTAAAGAAACGAACGTGAATTGTTCACTAAATATGCGCCGTGTCCCACTGTGCGTCGACAGCTTCGAATTGTGCCAACCAAACACTCTTGTGGCCACGTACACTTGCGCACTCTGTTTAAGTATATAAGAACTGCGAAAATGAAGCACTAAAGAAAGCAGAAGCAATGCTGAGGCTACCGGCAGCGTCACCAGCAGTGAACGAATTACGCACAAAGAAAAATGTGATAAATGCGCTTATGTTTCTAACTGTGCCCAAGACAACGACGCTGGGTAGCAACTGAAGAAACTGTAATGACAAGTGATGCAAAGTAACGGTTCCAATACCGTAACGAAAACAGTGTTCGCTATGTATGTATACGAGTGAATATATATATATAGTGCACTTTGTTTGAACTATGCTAAAATTTGGTTATGTTCAATAAATATTGTAAAGATTCACACCAAGGCGGTAATAATTTTATTCACTTAATATTTGTTAATAAAATAAATTCGCAACCGAGCATTAAATAAATTGATTCACTGTACTTATGCATTGGGTCAGATAAGTGATCGTTAATGGTACAATATGATACGTATATTACAGCATATACATATGTAAATTTTTTGACACGCCAGTATGCACAATTTCTCGATTTATTTAATGTTTGTTACTTGAATAGTACTTCCCATAGGTTGAGAGGAGGTCATCATCCAATCCAAGTTTTCACCAAATTCAACAAGTCCAACAAGAGTCCACCCGGGGGCGCCAAATTGTTCACACACACGATATGATTAAGTTGAGGGTAATTTCGCAAGTGAATTTTTATTAAAAGATTTTCAAAACTAGCTGCCCTAGCCACTCAGCAGAGAGTGGAATGAGCATGAACAAAAGGAAGAGGAGAGCGAGCTTTGCTCTCTTTGAGTATAATTATGACAAAATAGGGTTGTCAGGCGGTAATTAATTAGTATAAATAGAATTCAAATAATTTCAATGAAATGACTTAACAGTATTCTTTTATGGCTTTAACCTTTTCTGGGTCTGTTCTCGCTCCCCCTCTGGTAACCATAAATCCAAGGTATTCTATGCTATCCCTGAAAAATTTTGTTTTTTCTTGGGATACTCTCATGTTAGCGTCAATCAAGCATTTTAAAATCATTTCAATATATCTGAGATGATCGGCTTCGCTCTCTGAGAATATTATTACGTCGTCTACATAGACGTAACACATTTTCCCGAAGTGTTCTCTCAGAACATCATCTATGGCTCTTTAAAAAATGCTGCCTGCATTTTTGAGGCCAAATGACGGCAAAATTCAGGTTTTCCCTCGTTTACCGAGAACGCTGACGATCCTGTTCTGCGAGGTTAATCTGGTGGTATCCTGATTTTAAGTCTAAGGTTGGGAAAGATTTTGCTTTTCCCAAATTCGCGAGAATCATGGGAATACTGGGCATTGGATATCGGTCGGCGATTGTTTTTTATTCAGTTTCCTAAAATCAATTACTAACCGCTTGTTCCTGTTTCCATCGGCATCAAAACCTTTTTTATCAACAAAAAGAAAGGGCTTGTGCGGTTAAATGCTCTCATTGAGCACTTGTTTTTAATGTCACTGGAGCCGTGTATTGAGCTAACAGTGAAAGGTTTGGCGACCGGCGTTATGTTTTTTAGCTCCTTTATGGGCTTTACATAATTTTTGGCCGCCCCTATATCTATTAGTATTCTTAGTATTCTCCCATCCAATTGGCGTTCGATAAACGGCAACTGGGAGCGTTCCCTAAAAAATTTAGTGAGTCATCATTATATGTGGACTTATTGTCATCTTCAATGTCGTATACTGCAGCAGTGGCTGCCTTTTCATATTCTGCCTCCTGTTCTTTGGAAGTTTTGGGGGTCTGCACTATATTATTTATACACTGGCGTCTTTGGCCTGTAACACGTTCAGACGAATTCCTTCTTTTCTATGCATATCGGATTGTATGACTTTTGTCAAAGTTGGTTTGTTGTCTAAACTTAGACGAGGAATCTACTTCCATAGGTTCAGGGGCTTGTTCTTGTTTTTCCTTATTATTCGGTTCTTGCCTGTTGTTTTTGGTTCTCCTGACATAATGCGGGGTTTTATCCTGGTCCTGCTCGTCTCTGTTATTTCTGTTTAATCTGTTCTGCGAGCGGCCTTTTATTATTTTCGCTGGCCTGAGCTCGTTCATCAACAGCTCTGGCGTATGAGTTTGCAAAATTGCTTCTCTCCATACTCGCCTTTGCCTCCTTGCTAAAGCCAGAGCAGACGGTAAGTCTCTTGGCTGAGCCGAGAAAACAACTGATCTGAGAGATTTTTTTAAAGCAGATAAGAATGCATGAAGTGCATCGGATCTGACTTCTGCGTTGAGCAAATTCGCGCCTTCTTGTTCATGGGTCGTAATGACTTTGTTTGTCACTAAAGTGAGTTTTCTTTCGACTTCATCGTAATAGTCCACTAAACTTAAGTCGCCCTGCCTAACCATGTCTAACGCCTGGCGCAGTATGCGTAATGAGGTCTTATCAGCATAGGTGCAATCCAACCTTGCTATAATGGCATCAAAGTTTAGCACAGTGTTGTGCGAAAATAGTAATGCTCTCGCTGAACCCCTAATTTTGTTCCTGATTATGGTCACAGCTTGATAATGGACATTGCTTCCATTATATGGTCTAAAAATTTCATATGAGTCGGTGGCTGTCTGCCTCCACGACACGTATTCTTCCTGAGTACCAGTAAATTCCGGTACCGATTTTATGATGTCAAGTGAAAGGTTACAAGCAATTGCTGGGTTGGCAGTTATTCTCTCATACGTGATTACTTGTGGAACTTGTATACTTATACGTTGTAAATGTTCGTTCATTGTGTTAAGTTGTGCCTGGAATCGCCTCTCTTGCTGCTCTAAAGCAGTTTCGATTAGAGCCTGAACCCGGTTCACGTCCATGTCGTTCGTTGTCAAATTAACTCCTTGAATGTCTTGATTTGAATCCCAACTATTGTCATTGTCGTATTCTACTTTTACTGGTCTGTATGGACCTGGAAAACTCATGAGCGACTCGCGCAGGATCTGTTGGTTGACACTTCACAATTATTTTTAGCTAAGCCGACTACAAATTTCTGCAGAATTTTGTTTAGGTAAGAGTATTTTATCTTGCACACAATTACTTGCTTTTATTTTATTTCACTTTTTTTTATTTTTTTTTTTATATTCGGATTTCTTTCTTGAGATCACTGATACATTTCTTGGAACAACCTAATCCTGACTCTCTAAGGTGTGAATCCTTTTCCGTTGGGCGCCAATTAAAGATTTTCTTTTGCCTCAGACGGATAATCTCTGAGGGACAGCAGCTTGTGGTTGGCCGTTCCTATTAACGGCGGGTAGACTTCAGGATGTGGTAGCAGCAGCTGAAGATTATGAAGAATATGGTGGGAAAGCAACTGGCTCTCCTTATTACTGGCCTAGGGACTCAGCAATAAAAGATATTTAGATTTTTAACGGCAAGTGCCGGCGCAATAATTTTTCAGCTTGTGCTGTTATATGATCAATATAAAACTAAAGGTACAAAATTTATAAAGTAGATTCTAAAGCTAAAAGAGGAAATGTTTATGCAATGCTTAGAGTCAGCAAGCCGACTCAGCATACCATGGGCGAAAACGTAGCACTTGCGGTATCAGCAAGTGTCAGGTTACCGTCGTTGGTCAATCTTGTTGAGTGTGCTGACCCCAAAAACTGAGTAAGCTTAATTATAGCGAGGGTAGATTAATAATTAATGCGAGTGGAGCCAATAAAGTATTGATATCGCTTGTTTGTTATCTTACATAGATATAGCAAATAAACTTCACTAGCTTAGCTAGCAATCTTAACAATGTCAATGTTTTCCACCATCATTGACATAACAAACATAAAGAAGTTCCAACATTTAAAATCGTGTCTCCAGGGCTCGGCATTAGACACAATCCGAGCGCTAGAGATTTCCAGTGCCAACTATGCTGTGGCGTTGAATCTCCTTGACAAAGGGTTTAATAATAGACGCTTAGTTTTCCAGGCACACATTTCTAAAATTCTAGCGCTCAAGAGAGTGGATATTTTTCCTGCAACAAGAGTGCGTCAGTTAACCTCTGAAGCTGCTGCGTCAACTCTTCTCTCATCCACCTTTCTTGTTCCCCAGAATTTATAACCTGGTTTTGCGCTTCTAGCTACTGCTGTTATTTAATCATCATTCATTTTAAGGATCATTCCATGCCGTGCACACGTTCATTTAATAACTTCTCAAATTGCACACATGTTAAAATTGAATCGAAACAAATCAAATCCAACAATATTAGGCCTTGGCGATAATTTCGTACATAAATGGGTAATCTGTCTGCCTCTATCTCAAATCGGATGTCTACGATTACCAAGCCACTCTTGAAGATGTGATTATGCCAAGCATAACAGGATGGCAACCTAGTTATACATTGGATACGACATTCTGGAAAATTCCTCCCAATATTCGATTAGCTGACCCTGATTTCCCGAAGCCCCAGCGCATAGACCTATTATTAGGAGTGAGTGAACTACTATGCGTGGGTCAAATATAATTTGCACCTGGTTTGCCAGTGTTCCAAGAAACCAAATTAGGTTGGATTGTTTCTGGAGTTGGTGAACAGACTCAACATCCTCGGACTCACATCGCCCGGACTGCATCCGCTGTCCATACTGACTCACAAATGGACAGTTTGATCCGACGCTTCTGGGAAATTGATAACCGTAATGAAGATATTGTTAGTTTTACAAAAGAGGAATTGGATTGCGAAGCTCACTTCAAAGAAACGTTCAATTGATCGTCTTCGTGAAAATATACTATTCGATTGCCTTTAAAGGAAAATTCGTGCTTACTGGGCAATTCTTACCAATCAGCATACCGTCGATTCTTAAGTTTAGAACGCAAGTTACAGCGGCAGCCAGAGTTGAATGGATGTCGATATTTTTTGCCCCACCATTGTGTCCTTAAAGAGGAAAGTTCTACAACTAAACTTCGAGTTGTGTTTGACTGCTCTGCGGCAACCTCATCAGTATTTTCGTTCGTATGGCAGGTCCAACCATTCAGGCGAAATTCTTTAATACCCTGCTCAGATTTCGTACATTCCCTGTGGCGCTTACTCCAGACATTTGTAAAATGTATCGGTGCGTCAGGGTGGCCGAGCCAGATAGCTACTTGCAGTGCATATTATGGAGAGATAATCATCTGCAAGAAATTCAAGTCTACAAACTGGATACTGCCACATATGGAACCAAGCCTGCTTCTTTCTTATCCATTCGTTCCATGCATCAGTTGGCATTTGATGAGCAATCAACTTTTCCATTTGGTGCTGCAACCTTGCTGAGGGATTTCTACGTTGACGAGCTCATCACTGATGGAAAATCGGCGAATGAAGTCAGAAATGTAATGCATCAAACAACTGGCTTGTTAGCAAGAGGCCATTTTAACCTCACAAAATGGTGCTCAAATGATCCGACCGTTTTGCATGGCATACCACATTGCGATAAAAAAAAGTGTCTGAAATATGATGATGGAAGTAATTTCACAAAACTCTTGGTCTCGCATGGGATGCTTCAGCCTACAAACTCATATTCTCATTCTAGACTAAAGGCTTGTCATCAAAACCATCAAAGCGCTCTGTTTCATCAAGCATGGAAAGATGCTATGATCCATTTGGATTGATTGGGCCAGTAATCGCAAAGGCCAAAATATTTATTCAACAGTTAATGGCTGAGAACTTAGATTGGGATGAAAGTTTGCCGGAGCATCTCAACTCAGCGTTGGACATCTTTTGTAACAAAATATACAGTTCTCAATGCTTTAATTTCACTCGACTAGTCCTTTCTGCCTGATAGCACTTGTGAGGTACATGGATTTTGCGATGCCAGTACAAAGGTGTATGACGTATGCATTTATATCGTGTGCAAGGAGAAGTCACAGTCACAACTACTTTGCTCCAAATAGAAAGTTCCACCAGTAAACACTCAGACTTATTTTCAGGCCGATTTTATTGCTGGACTGACGCAGTTAACCATCAAGATTCAATGTCTACGTTGCTAATAGAGTGTCATCTATACAGGAACAAACTGCTGACATGGAATGGCATTATATTCCAACGGCAATGAATCCCGCGTTATCCAGGGGAGCCTTTCCTGATAAAATCGGAAAGTCCGATTTGTGGCTACACGGTCCAGACATTCTTCAGAAACCCCAATGTCAATGGTCTACAACTCGTTCTCCTGATGTACCACTCCTTGAACAGTACAGCCGTGTTGTCCCATATTGATCTACCGAGTGTCTTTAAGCTCCTTAACTCATTTTCAAAGCTTAAGCGTGTTTTTGGATATGGGTCCAAGTTTATTCGACGTATCCGAAGTAATGGACTTTCTATGGTAGATGTACAATTTGGTCCTAGAGTATAAAAATTAACTTCTTTAATATAGGTATACGTATGTATTCAAGATAGTTTCGGTAGGTCTTCAATAAATCTATTCCAATCTCTTTGAACCGAATTTGCCACATTCAATTGATCATACCAAACCAATGGATCGAACAAACGTGCGATTGTAGACAGCATGATCCTTTTTGGTTGGTATAACCTGTAGAATATCAAATTAATCTTATAGCTTTAGTCTCTTCCCAAAGTACGTTTAGATGTATCTGAATAAAATTGAAGTAATCTCTTTGTTTCAAGATGAGCGTGAGGAATTTTGTGTAAAAGGTCTGGACAATTTATGGGACACTTCACCAATAACTTCACTATTGGCGTTCTCTGCTGCACAAATCGTGCTTAAGTAAAAACATCCACATACATTTGTTACCAGTAGATTATTCTTTTCCTTATATGTTCCTAATTGTTGGATCATACGTATTGCAAAACCAGTACCAAACATGATTGTTGAAAAATAAAATCCCTTGACGTGCTCGGTGTCGATATCTATCCACAGGATGCGCTGATATTTAGCATCCCCCTCATTGACGTTGATGCATCGGTACATCTTTTCCACATCTGCGATGAAAACATATTTAAAGACATGCCTATAGATCAACAATTAATTTAGGCACAATCGATAATTTTTCATTCATTGAACGATCATAAATGGTCTCCATTGATCCATCCAAAACGATTCTGACTTTTGTAGTCGATAATTTTTCATTCAGTGATCGATCATAAATTGTCTTCCTTGATCCATCAAAAACGATTCTGACTTTTGTAGTGGGCGGGATGATGAGGTAAATACACAACAGTGAGTCACTCCCCACATTCAAAACTTGTATACCCTGTACCTTACAAATTACAAGGGTATATTAATTTTGTCAAATGTATGTAACATAGAGAAGGAGACGTCGGAGAGCCCCCAAAGTTACCTAAAGTATGATCAGGGTGACTAGAGAAATCGATCTAGCCATGTCCGTCTGTCTGTCTGTCTGTCTGTCCGTCTGTATGAACTCCTCGTTCTCGGAGATGGCAAGGCCTAGAAAGTTTCGGTTTGTTGCTAATAATCATTTGTTCTGCAGTTTAGATAAAGTTTATTAAATTTTTTCTACATCCTATGTGGGTTCGGAATAAAAAACATAAAACCACAACTACCTTAAAAAAAGTAAAAAATTTTTAGGTCATAACTTTTTTGTTTACTAATTTATTACTACGAAAATTTGGCAGGTGATCGAAAGTGCAAAAATCCAATTTTGTTAAGGTTTCTGCTATTTGCAAACGAAAATCAGCTGAATTAAGCAACTTGTCAGTTGAGGCCTTCGCTCTGTGAACGCGCTTGTATAAAAGCCAAGCACAGTCAGGTCCAGAAGGTGGTAAAACACTCTAACTTGCCACCTTTAACTTTTAATGGAAATTTTATATCTTCCTATAATGCTGTCAATCAGGTCAACGCCTCCCATGTAGCTATTATATTGAGATACAGAATACGGACGTTCGATTTCAATATACTCTTTTTTGTCTATCGAATCGACGGGCTGAACCTTTGGGAACAATTCCAGTATAATTTAATGCCAATCTAACTACTTTGTTGTCCATTCATGATATATCAACTCCATCGTAATTCGTGACATATTCCAAACAAGTGCCTCGTGACATTTTCTTTCCCTTCGAAAATTCATACAACTTACCATTGGTAATTCTGTTCTGCCTGATTGTTCCTAAGGCCAAAATTCCGTCATCAGCTAAGAATTTCAAGAGTGGCAAGGATGTGAAGTAATTGTCAAAATATAGACCATAGTTTTGGTGCTTTGGTATTTCTCTTGCCAATCTGATAACGCAATTGGATGCAGCATAAAGGTCAGGTTCTTGAGGCAATACGATGTTTTCCTCGCCAGTGTCAAATTCAAATTTGTAACTAAATCCTGAAATGCCGCTCAGCAGCAACAGCTTATATCCCCATTTACCTCTTCATTTGGTTTCGAGCCTTTGTGGCGCATATTTGTTAATCAACACACAGGGGACTACTCCATTGGTCTTTTACCGAAACCTGTGTTCAGTTTCTCCACAACTGGCCTTATTTTGAAAAATCGATCGTGTCGAGGATCGTTAGGAGGAACAATGTTTACGTTATCGTTAAAATGTATATGAACTCTTAATTGTTCCAACTGTTTTTGCGACATAACATTATTGACTGCTACCATTCCAATACTTTGGGACCAGTATTTAGGCACATTGGGTAAGCGTCCAATAGACATCTACTGAATCATACCAACGAATTGACGTATTTCCAAAGATGAGAAGAAAAGGCTAGAACTAGGATTTTTTTGATATACGTAGTTTCATTTTTAATTTCCTCAAATAATGATTTCGGAAATAGATGGAAAAAATATTCGATTGGAAGTTCAAGCTCCAATTTTTCTGAATGAAATGAGGTATTCCCATGGAACTGCATTTGGTGGTCATTGAGAATTAAATTTCCCTGCTTCCTGTCCTCTATTCAATTCCTTTTGCCTTTTTGTTTTGCCGTCTACCATGTTCACATCAGGGTTTTCAACAGATTGATCGTTCAAGTCCATTGGAAGTTCGCCGCGATCCTCCGAATCTCCTTCATCTGAACTACTGATTTCATCTACCTCTGGGCAGTAGTCGCTCTCGCTATCCCCAAAAAAATCTAAGTCATCTTCGCTTTCGAGTCCATTTATTATTCCAGCAATTCGTGATGACGTCAACCGATTTCTAGACATTATTCTTGAATTAAAACAGACAAGCATTTTGTTTGTACTAATAAAAGTAATATGAACATAAAACACGGAAAACGTATACATTGGGACAAACACATAGATCATTGATCAAACAATCACAAATCATCCATGGTTGTTAGCATTTTTTAATATGTAAAGTTACTTTGATGCATATCTGCAACAAACTAAAATTGTTGATTTATTCATATTCTTATGCAACAAACACAAAAACTCGACAATAATCAAATAAACATAATATTTACCTTTTTATAAATGCAAATTGTTTCCACTAAATCACTTTTATTATAATTTTTCTTTTATAAGAAACTGCAAAACCAATTGAGTTTAGCGCATTCACAAAATTGGCGGTAAAAGTAATCAGCTGTTTAGTATTTTAAATAATTTAGTGTTACCAACACTTTTTATGACGCACATTGAAAAATAATTGTACTCAAACGGTATGATGCAGATATGCATCACCACCATGTTAAGCACAAGAGAGTTTTATGTATGAGTTTTTCATAACACCGAATTTTATTGAAATCGGATGACTACATCATATTGACTACATCTGTTTCACAAAAAAAAATCTTTTAAAATTGTTTATCACAATAGGCAATCGAATTTCGAATCTCCTGAGGTGAGACGTTTGTGAGTGTTCAAAAAACACATCTTCATAATATTTATTTTCGTGACAGAAATCGGGAGACGTATCACCACTTTTTTCTAATTCTTAGAATTAGCATAATAATTTGTTTAATTCTGCGTACGCATTATCTGAACTCAATCGTACGAAATGTGAAATAATTGATGATTGCTAATTTTTGCTTAGAATTATATATACCAACTTGGTATTTTGCGCTTTTTTATCCGATCCGTGTATTTCGTTTAAAACCATCGTAGATGTCACTCCCCAGGAATACACCGCTTACCAGTATCACCTGGTATAAAATAGTTAGGGTCACCTAATTTTCTAATACATTCCAATTTCATTTCGATACTGCCCGTTATGGCATTCTTTGGCTTACCATTGGCAACACATATGTTTCTGGATTATCATACACAAAACCTAATTGTACATTGATTGCTATCTTTACATTTGCAACTCTCGCATTCGCCAATCCACTGGGATTGACAAATACTTTAGGTCGTGGGAATCGAAATTGCTGTGCTGATTGTTCTGATACAAATGGTGCTTGATCACAATTACCGTAGCCACTAATACTTATTGTTTGGCCAAAAGGCAATCCACATCTCATCCACTGATTATGTTTGTTGACATTTTTTGAGTACCCGTCTCCTGCCTCGTAGAATAATTCTCCCTGGGAACACCAGAAGGACTGCGCAACGTATCCAGGTAGATAAGGGTGCGTTGTCTCTGGCCACACTTTTCGCAATTTCGCCGACTGCAACATGCAGCAACATGATTACTGAATCCCAAGCAATTATAGCATATATAGCCGATGTTTTGATACGGCTGCCTTCCGATCCGCTACGTTCATATAACCATAAAATTTTGCATTCTCTGATGGGAAGCCCTTCGTTCCCACAGATTATACAAACAGTTACCCGATGGTCATCAAACAAGGATTTCACTAATTTGCCTGATAGGTGTATCCAGTGTGCCTAGTGTTGAACTTTTACACTCAGTCGACGTCACTGCTGCAGTACAATTCGAATCTGAAGTAATCATGTTTCGGTATTGGTTATCGAGATCAAGCGGATTAAACACATCCTGCATGCTTAACAAAGATCTATTCCACTCGACTCTACAATTTTAAATAACTCTTTTTAGCGATCCCGTCAAATTTCAAGAGTCAAGATTTGACTGGCAAGATTTGAACAGTCCGTTAGATGGCGTGTTTGCATTATTGTGAATTTAAAGGAATTTTAAGACCAGAGGTTTTATGTGAATGTAGATGACCAGGGCTACCACCGGCAAGGGTTACAAACTTTTCTTTTTCAATTCCGTCTACTAGGTACAGGGTATCCCAAGCTCGGACGCCCCTGAGTTTAACGTTCGGCTTCGTTTTGTTTTAAAATGTGGACAACAAAAATACATTCCATTTGATCCCAAGATGACGAAAATGAGACCACAAACACTAACAAAGTTATTAGTAAAAGCAAGCGTTCCAGTTTTTATCTTCATTATTGTCCATCGATATCTACTAATTTTTCCCATCCTTCTGGTAATTTTTGGATGCCATCTCGGAAGAACAATGCGTCTTTCGTAGCAATCCATCCATCCACCCATTTTTCACTTCGTAAGAAGTGAAGCGCTGCCCAGCCAGGCCATGTGCTCTTGATCGGAACAGGTGGAAATCGGAAGTAGCAATGTGTGGACTATAAGGCGGCTTGGAGAGAACTTACCCTTTCAGTGTTTCCAAGTATGTATTCACTGCCTTAGCAACGTGTGGCTGAGCGTTGGCCTGGTGTCTAATAGAGCTGCTAAACTATCGATAGTGGCGCCATAAGATTGTATTGTTTTTTTTTTCTTTATACTGTTTTCTTCGCACAAAAAAGAGTATACTCATTTTGCTCTGATGTTTGTAATGCACAGAACCAAATATCGTAATATTTAGAATTACTAGAGGAGTCGATATAGCCATGTCCGTCTGCCCGTCTGTCCGTCTGTTTCTATGAGATTTACTCTGTCAGTTTAAAAGATATTTTGCTGAAACTTGGTATATAGCCTTCCTTGTATGTTTTTTATAGCAGTTAATATATGTACCGAATTTCGTAAGGATCGGACTACTATATCATATAGCTGAAATACGAACCTAAATCGATTTTAGGAATAACTCGCACATTTATTGACTGATCCCTTCAAAACTCGGCAAACACGTTTAAGTTTGTCAAATGTATGTAACATAGAGAAGGAGACGTCAGAGACCCCCCAAAGTTACCTAAAGTGTGATCAGGGTGACTAGACAAATCGATCTAGCCATGTCCGTCTGTCTGTCTGACTGTCTGTCTGTCTGTATGAACACCTCGTTCTCAGAGATGGTAAGGCCTAGAAAGTTCCGGTTTGCTGCTAATAATCATTTGTTCTGCAGGTTAGATCAAGTTTATTATATTTTTTTAATATCCGATTTAGGTTCGGAATAAAAAGTATAAAACCACAACAACCTCAAAAAAAGGAAAAAGTTCATAGGCCATAACTTTTTTGTTTGCAATTATATTATTACGAAAGTTTGCAGTTAGAAGTTCTTATATATTCTCAATAAAGATGTGCCGATCGAAAGTGCAAAAATCGTTTTAACGTCATAATTTCTTTATCTTTAAAGATATTTTATTGAAATTAAGAAACAATGTGAACTTAAAAATACTCAGCAGCTGTGTAAAGTTTTAATAAAATTGGAGATCTACATCATATAGCTTCCATAGGGCTAATCGGCCAAAAAATCCGATTTCTGTGCTTTTTTGTCAGAAAACGGGTTATTTATGAACCAATCGCAACCAAATTAGGCATAGGACAGTTTTTAGTATAAGATTTTAATAACTCCAAATTTTATTGAAATCGGATGACTATATCATATAGCTTCCATAGGGCTACTCGGTCAAAAAATTCGATTTCTGTGCTTTTTTGTCAGAAAACGGGTTCTTTATGAACCAATCGCATCCAAATTAAGCACAAGACAGTTTTTAGTATAAATTTTTAATAGCACAAAATTTTGTTGAAATCAGATGGCTACATCATATAGCTCCCATAGGGCTAATCGGACAAAAACTCCGATTTTTTGTTTTTTTTTTTTTTTTTGTCAGAAATCGGGTTTTTTATGCACGAATCGCAACCAAAAATACCATATGATAGTTTCTTTTGTAATAACCCAAAAAGCGAAGTTTTAATCTGATCGGAGTACCATAACATATAGTTTCCGTATGGCCTCTTGGAAGTGCAGAAATTGTTTTAACGTCGTAATTTCTTTGGTATTAAAGATATCTCTTTTGGACACCAATCAATTGTCCAAAATTTAATCGAAATCAGATGGTTTTTTATTATTTTGTCAGAAATACTGATTTACGCTCCCTACAGGTACAGGGTATCTCAAACTCGGCTGCGCCCGAGTTTAACGTTCCGAATTTTTTACATAAATATGCGCGAGCTATACAATTGCTCCCACTTACCCCTTCCCCTCCATTTAAAAGCAACACATCCCCAATAACACATAATTCACAATTGTCCCACTAGTGTGGACTGCGATCCACTTTAATGTAAAATAAACAAAGAAGAAAGTATCAATCATCAAATGAACCAAAGAACACTTTGGCCACCAAAGCAGCAACCACATTATATAAACAAAGAATACACTTAATCTAAGCTAAGAAGAAATTACATACATATATATACCCCAATAATGTAAACAGAGAAACACTCAAGATATAAGAACTAACCATAGAGAATTAAGGAGAGCGATTGATCGCATAAAAGAAACCTAACTCAGAAATAAGTCCTCAGTTTTGAAATAAAGCTCAATTAAAGACGATCTACTCGGACTCGAATTTGTTCGTGGTTCGGTACTGTATATATCTTTTGAACATACGTGTACATAAACACGTAATTGGCACAGTCGGTACTCGAATCAAAACCTTCAGCCGGATAATATAAATAAGTGCAAAAGAAAAACTTTTTCCGCACAATAAATTTTCTGCCTGAAACAAACTTTGATTGTGGCATTAAATAGAGAAAATCGTAATACCTATTGTCACAAACCAGTCGAGACAATACAGTGTGTATAGTCAACTGCGACAATTATAATAGTCAAGCAACAAAAACAAAAAACCCCAATTTAAAAAAAAAACCAAAATTTCCAAAAAACAACAAACCCTAAAGTTAATAAACCAAAATTTCCAAAAAAAAAGTTACAAAGATGGCAACATAAAACTAAATTCAGTTGTGCAGCAAGTACAGAGAGACACCAACAACCCTATGACGAGGAGAAGAAATAATATTGAAAAATAAACTCGTTATCTTCCGACCTTTACTGGACGGGAGGGAACACTTCATGGATTCATAGCTTCGGTAGACCAGGTGATGAGAGAATATGGAGACCAAGTCTTCAGCGTGGTGTTCAACACAAAAATACAAGCCCAAGCCAGACCAATTCTCAACATAAATACACCAACAACATGGGACCAGTGCAAGGAGAAGCTGAGACACCATTATCGCCCCAGACTACATCAAATGGGACTGAGAAGGAAGATTAACAACCTAAGGGTCACTAGCATCAGAGATCTGGACATAAAAGTAAGATTCATTGTAGAAGAAGTAACAGATTTTGCGGTTTTCGAAAATAACGAAAGCCTTGTTAACATTTTAAGCTCCTTACTAACACAAAGAATTAAGGAATTGCCAGCAGGGTCAATGGCGGTTTCGCTAATGCCATTTACAACAGTACAGGCAGTTAGGAATGAGATAGCCTAATACATGGGCCCAAATTTGGGAAACTTAGACCACAAACTATTAATCAGTAAAAACATAGACAACAATAATCCAAGCAATAACACTGAACAAAATAACGGAAACAAACAGCAGACAGTCACAAGAAATAACTACAGAGACAATAACAGAAAACGAAGCCAGAATACAAGACAAACTAATAACGGACAACAGAACCAAAATCGAAATCAAAATTACAACAACCAACAACAGAACCAGGGATATTTTACTAATTAGTAACAGCCTCCAAACCCAAGTAATATCCAAATAAATAGGAACCAAAGCCAAAATATAAGATCTGACAATCCCCCACAAGCTATGAGTGTGGACAACTTGACAGAAGAAAATAATGAGGGCACGGAGGAGGAAGAAGTAGCCTCGGAAGAACGTAAAATGTACATAGGAGGAACCATAGAGGCACGCAGATTTTTATTTCTAATAGACACAGGATCCACAATTAGCATAGTAAACACCAAAAAAGTTGAAGAATACCTTTATAAAAAAATAAAAAAGTATACAAAAACCATTCATACCATTAAGCCGGAATTCGAAACCAACAGCTTTTTGGTAATGACAGAAGCACCAGGTGAATTCCAATATTCACAAAAAGTACGTTCAAGGTGGATAGCCTTGCCCTTGGACAAATCATACGATTTCCTATTGGGCATGGATTTTATCCAAAGAAATGTAAAAAGTATAAACATAAAAGAAAAAACAATAAAGTTAATAAATTATGTCGAAATTGTGGCTTGTGCACTGGTAGTAAGCGAAATTGATGACTTCAATACAGCAGAATTAAACACAGAGGAAAGTGAAATAGTAAATTCACTAAAGAAAAAATTAAAAAAATTATTCTATAATGAGGGAGATCAGTTGACAAACACAAGCACAGTAGTGCATAGTATAAGAACAATAACAGAGCAACCAATAAACTCTAGTGTTCTCCAAAAAATGAGGAAGAAATTAGAAGGCAAATAATAGAAATGGAAAAAAATGGGATAATAAGAAAAAGCAGAAGCAAGTACAGTTCACCTATATGTTTGGTACCAAAAAAATTGGACAAATCGGGCGTGCAAAAGTACAGTCTCTCTGTAGACTATCGTCGCTTTTTTAGTACAATAGATTTGGCAAAAGGGTATCATCAGATTTTGATGGCTGAAGAGGACATAGAAAAGACAGCATTCGTTTCACCAATGGGACTATATGAATACGTTAGAATGCCATTCGGATTGAGGAACGCACCGGCAACATTTCAGAGATTAATGAATGATATTTTGAGGGACTACATAAACAAGATTTGTGTGGTGTACCTTGATGATATATTGATCTTTTCGACAACCTTGAGCGAGCACAGGAATGATTTAGAAAGCATATTTAGGAAACTCCAGGAACACAATTTAAAGATACAGGCAGGCAAGTGTTCATTCATGAAACAGGAAACAGAGTTTTTGGGACATGTTCTTACAAAAGAAGGCATAAAACCGAATCCAAAGAAGATACGAGATATTCTGGCCATGCCATTGCCAAAAACAGAAAAACAACTCAAGGGATTTTTGGGCATGAGCGGCTTCTATAGGAAATTTATTAAAGACTACTCAAAAATTGCATACCCAATGATTAGATATTTACAAAAAGGAAATCCAATTAACCAGAACGACTCAGAGTATATTGATTCATTCGAAAACTTAAAAGCTCTTGTCAGTTCACACCCAGTGTTGAAATTCCCGGAATTCGACAAAAAATTTAGTGTGACAACGGATGCAAATAATTTTGCTGTCGAGGCAGTTTTGGCACAACAGGGCCACCCAGTAGCGTTTGTATCAAGAACCTTAAATAAACACGAAAGACTTTACAGTGCAACAGAAAACGAGTTTCTGGCCATCGTTTTTGCGGTGGACTACTTTAGGCACTATTCTTTTGGTTCACAATTCCAAATAACAACAGACCATCAACCAATAAGCTACTTGAGCAGAAAATATAAGGGAAAAGACACAAAGAGATGGATCTTGAAACTCCAAGAATTCGATTACGAGATTCAGTATTTAAAGGGAAAGGACAATAAAGTCGCAGATTTTCTAAGTAGACAGGAGACAGCACCGTTGATAAACAAAGACAATGCTGAAGAATCAAATTTGGAAATGACAGACACTATTCATTCGGCTGACGAGAACGAGCCAATAGATTTCTTCATAAAAGAGGATATTGTAAACAAATACAAGACGCAAATTATTGTCACCCATTCGGCAAGGGATGACCTGGTCAGCAGCCATGGTAGAAAAATAATAGAAATGAACCCAGCAGACACAGCATTGGATATTGAGCAAAAATTGTAAAACAACATTGGAAAGGGGAAAATCGGAGCGTACTCCGAGGTACCAGACTCGATATATTATAAAATACAATGCATTTTGATTGACCTTTTTAGGGACGCAAATAGAAATAGAAAGTGAGGAAGAACTTCACAAACAGATTGCACTTTACCACACAAAGGAATCATATCAAACATATATCATTTGTTACAATAGTAGACAAGCTAACTAAGTTCGCAAGAGCATACAACATAAATGATAGAAATTGGAGAGCAAAAATTCAAATTATCATTGATATTGAACTTTTTAAATAAGGAAGATGTTGAAGTGCATTTGACAAAGCCAAATGCAAATACAGGGAATGCTGACATAGAAAGACTACATTCAACTCTAATTGTGATAGTAAGCGGGGTAGATGAGGATGTTTCAATAGAAACCAAAATTCAGATTGCTATAAGCATATACAACAGAAGATACCATACGACAATTCAATTTTCACCAGAACAGTCAAAAAACAAAAAAAGTGCAGAAGAATTACATAAAATAATAAATAAAAATAAAGAAAAACAATAAACAAAAGAAATGAAAAAAGATAAAATTATGAAGAAAAAATCCCAACGTTATCTTCGGGGTGCCGAAGATTAAAGACTCTTTTCGAAGTTGTTTCTGCCGAAAATCACATGAACGGGGTTGGTCAGTTAATAGGGCCGATTTCGATTTGTATGACAGCTATATGATATAGTAGTCCGATTTTAATAAAATTTAGAACAAACGCGTATATTTATGTAGAAAACGTGTTGGCCGAGTTTTGAAAAGATCAGTCGATAAATGTGGGAGTTATTGCCTAAACCGATTTAGGTTCGTATGACAGCTATAAGATATAGTCATCCGATCCGACCGATTCAAACTAATGTACTACCTAGGTAAAAAAGAAGGCTAAGTACCAAGTTTCAACAAAATAGCTTTTAAGACGACGGAGTAAATCGCATAGAAACAGACGGACAGACGGACAGACTGACAGACGGACAGACGGACATGGCTATATCGACTCCTCTAGTGATTCTAAGTATTCTAGATGTAACTTTTGTGGGTCTACGATGTTTGGTTCTGTGCGTTACAAACATCAGAGCAAAGTGAATAGACTCCTTTTTCTTCGAAAAGAGTCTAAAAAGAAAAACAAATCAACATATCAGTAACGGTAACTCCACATTTGCAGTGCGTTGTAATGATTAATGATTATCCTGACAATGATGGCAATGGGTCATGCTAGACTAGAAGTGGTCCCTATACAGGAAGAAGCAGGATACGTGCCGATACACATGTATGCAACAGAAATCGTAAACGAAACTATAATTATTTTACATATTATAGATGTTAATCAGATCACTAACATTATGGATAAGGTAGAAAATAATATAAAAAACGTAGAAATAGCAGACAGTGAATTGATCACGGACGAAATTAACTTGATTAGAGCAAAAATTAAATCGATCACACCATATACCAGAGAACGGAGGGGACTGGTGAATGGTGTAGGCACAGTGTACAAATGGCTTTTGGACTAATGGACAATGAAGACAGAGAAAGTATAATTGATCACTTGGACATACTAGACAAAAACAATCATGCACTTATACAAAATATAAACAAACAAATACATATCAACACTCATTTCAACGATACTATAAATAAATTAGCAATCACAATGTTACAGGAATGAAATATGATATAAATTGTAACAGCAAGAATGAAAGAGGAAAACAAAGAAAGAATAAAGAATATAGAAGAAAAAATTAATTACATACAGGAAAATAGAGCATCCGCAAAAAATAATATATTCTTACCACAAATCCTAACGCAAAAAAAAAATAATTAAATTCGAAATAGATTTTTACAAAATAAAATTAATAAGAATGGGCATCCTAAAATACAAAAACGATAAAATAGTTATGGCAATCAAATTGCCGAGGAACTTTATAAAAGCAGATGTAAAATTAATTACTCCAATTCCTAACAAAAACTATATTCAAATTGATCAAGAAAATTTGCTTATTACCCAGATCCAGGGCAAAATATATGAATATAAAGAAAATATAATTTTAAGGGAACTAAAACTAAGCAAAAGCTGCACAATATACAATAATTGCAAATTTATAATAAACAACAAAGCAAGCATGGAACAAATAGATGAAGAAACAATAGTCGTAAGAAACAGCAAAAATAACATTTTACATCAAGATAAAAGAGATATCACACTAAATGGTAATTACCTAATACAAATATGTTATACCAAACACTCTAAACTTTGAAGAGATCACGCTTAAAAATTTTGAAAATCTAAAAGAAATAAAGGAACTACAATACAATAAAAAAGCCAATTATGGCATGGCAATAGCATTCATAGTAATCATACTAGTAGGAGGAATATACCTATATCTCAAACTAAAAAATAAAAATATTCATATTCATATAATGTAAACAGAATTTAGGAGAATTCAAACTAGCAGAGGAGGAGTTATACAATTGCTCCCTCTTACCCCTTCCCCTGCATTTAAAAGCAACACATCCCCCTTTTGTACTTCATTTTTAGCCTTAAGCTGAACACTGAATAATAAAGATCACAGAACAACCCGATTTGTTATTTCTTTTAATTGACAAAACTTCGGTTACAGCGTTGGTCTTAGTTTCTACAACGGTCCATTTAATAGACTCGAAAATAAATAAAAAACGTAATTATATATATACCCCAATAATGTAAACAGGGAAACACTCGAGGTATAAGAACTAACCATAGAAAATTAAAGATAGCGATTGATCGCATAAAAGAAATCTAACTTAGAAATGAGTTCTCAGTTTTGAAATAAAGCTCAATTAAAGACGATCTACTCGGACTCAAATTTGTTCGTGGTTCGGTACTGTATATATCTTTTGTACATACGTGTACATAAACACGTAATTCGCGCTTCGTGCTGAACTTTATGAAAATCTGACTACTATATCATATAGCTGTCATACAAGACTAAATCGGCCCTATTAACTGACCAACCACGTACATGTAATTTACGGCAGAAACAACTGCGAATAGAGTCTGTAATCTTCGGCAGCCCGAAAATAACGTTGGGATTTATTTATTATTATTATTATTATTATTATTTTTTTTTTTGTATGGTAAAATAAAATTGTTGAAACCTATAACTACTTAGGTTATAAACTATTGGGACTTTTCCCGTACAGAGTATCCGCAGCGTAAGTGAAAATCGCGACCGTCGTCTTTGCCTTGCAAATTGTAACTGAACTTTATTTATTCATTCATGAACCTCGATTTACATTCGTTATATTCTTAAAAACTATCGATAACTAAGAATGCGAGCATTGCTGTAAATTCAAATTTTAACACTCTTCCTCAATGCTTGCATTACTTTACAAAAAGAAAATTTTTTTTTCAATACAAATTCATAAGTTTTCTTAACTCAACATGTTTCTTCTTAAATAAATTCTTGGTCAAAATGTCCGCTATCATTTCGCTTGTTGGTATATACCTAATGACAATCTGACCTTCTGAGATTACCTCTCTTACAAAATGGTAACGAATATCAATGTGTTTCGTTCTTGAATGATTAACTGGGTTCTTAGCCAGTTGTTGAGCGCCCAAATTGTCCCCGTAGAGACACGTTGGCACATCCTTGTCGCCACAGCCAATCTCGATTATCAGCCGTCGAAGTAGTATGGCCTCTTTGCACGCTGTCGACAATGCCATATACTCCGCCTCTGTACTGCTAAGAGCCACGCTTCGCTGCTTCTCTGATTTCCAGCATATTGCGCCTCCAGCCAGAAAATAAACGTATCCTGTATACGATTTTCGATCAGTCCGATCGCCGCCCCAATCAGCGTCCACGTATCCAGTAAGTGGCTGGCCGCACTGTCTGTAGTGTAGTTTCAAATCCACCGTAGCCGCCAAATACTGCAATATATGCCTCACACCCACTTCGTGTTCGTGGTGTGGATCCTGATTTCTCTGAGCCAACTTGGTCACCGAATGCAATATATCCGGTCGAGTTGTCAACGCCAGCCACATCAGTTCTCCTATTATCGACTGATACTTAGCAGGGTCAACCTTTTGACACTGCTCACCACCATCACATACCGGTTGGTATCCAGGGTCTAGTGGTGTGCTTGCCGGTCTACAACTTTCATATCCATGTGCTCGCAGCAGGTCCCTTATATATACCGTATGGCCCAAAGTTATCTCGCCCAGCTCGCCTTCGCGCTGAACTTCCATGCCAAGAAATAGATTCAACGGACCCTTGTCCGTGCATTCAAGCTGCTTTGCTATATCAGACTTTATGTCGATCAATTCCGTCATTGATTGAGATGCTACAATAAGATCATCGACATAAACCAGGATTAGTGACAAATTACCTCCGCCCTGTCTCTTGTATAGACATGGCTCATTATCGCAACAAACAAATCCAATACTGTTCAGAACACTGTCTAATTTCGCATTCCACTCTCTTCCTGATTGCTTTAATCCATAAATTGCCTTCTTCAGCAATAACGCCTTTTGTGGAAAATTCGGATCAGTGTATCCCTGTGGCTGCTTCATATATACCGTACTGCTCAAATCGCTGTTGAGATATGCCGTGCATACATCCATATGATGCAGATACAATCCTAGCTCCGCCGCTAAAGCCATCATAAACCGAAAAGTCTCTAGTCTGCATACTGGAGAATAAGTCTCTGTGAAGTTAACGCCAAATTGCTGCGAACATCCCTTTGCCACCAAGCGCGCCTTGAAACGTTCAACTCCACCTTCAGAGTTTCGCTTAAGACTGTATACCCATTTGCATCCGATCGCACGCTGCTGTTCTGGTAGATCTGCCATCTGCCACGTCTTATTTACCAGCAAAGACTCATATTCTCTTTGCATTGCCTCACACCACTGTGCTGCATGCGTGCCATTCACCGCCTCGTCATACGATAACGGAATACTGATGTCGTCAGCAACCAATGCGCCTAACAGATTGTACTGCTTTCTTGGTCGCCCTGGCTTTCCAGTTTTAATTAGTTTTGGCCGGCCTGGCCCTATTCTGACGTCATTCTCAGCCACCTTCAATGGCTCCTCATCCGCACTCTCAAAAACCTCACTGCCTTCAGATGAAGAAAGTTCACTCTTGGTTGGACTCTCATTTTCATCATGATTGCCGTTCTCGTCCAGCATATCCCCAAACGGAACTTCGATCGTAGCGCTGCTCTGCTCTCTGCAGTTCTCGTCGAACAATACATTTCTTCTTTCGACTACCTTTCTCGCTACTGGGTCGTACAGCCGATAGCCCTTTGCTGCCACTGAATATCCAACCATGCGGTATTCTCTTCCTTTTGGGCCAAACTTGCCATTGTGGTTGCCTTGATCAAGCGCCACTGCAACAGAACCAAAAACTTTTAGATGATTAATAGAGGGCTTCTTACCAGTCCACGCTTCCATTGGCGTCATTTTGTTTAATGATACTGTAGGCAAACGGTTCCGCAAATATACCGATGTATTTATTGCCTCAGCCCACAAGTTCATCCCAAGTCCAGACTGTACTAGCAAGCACCTGGCCATCTCCACCAATGTACGATTTGCCCTCTCGGCCACGCCGTTCTGTTGTGGGGTGTACGCTATGGTTAATTGCCTTACAATGCCATTTTTCTTCAGGAAATCATCAAACTGGTTGTTAACGAATTCGCGCCCATTGTCGCTGCGAATGCACTTTAGCCTTTTGCCTGTCTGTCGTTCCACCAGTTTCTTAAATTCGACGAATTTTGCAAACACTTCATCTTTTCTGGATAGATAGTAGACGAACACACGCCTTGACTTGTCATCAATAAAAGTTAGAAAGTATTTCGATCCTCCAAGCGATTGTGTGTCAAATGGTCCACACACATCTGCATGTACCAGCTCCAGCAGCTCCTTAGCTCTGTTTTCTGTCGCACACGGAAATGGCTGTACATGTATCTTGCTCAGCATACAAATTTTGCATTTAGAATTCTTTGGCATCACGATCTTCTCCAGGCCCCGAACCATTCCTTTGTTTACCATCTCTTTTAGACTAGTAAAATTTACATGGCCACATCGTCTATGCCACAGATCGCCGTCCTGTTCACACGCCGCATAACATTTATTAAATCCAGCACGAAACATATAGAGCTTTCCTGTTTTATTGGCTTTTAGTATGCATTCACCCTTTTGCATAACTGCTGCAAAACGCTGCTCAAAATTTACTACGCAGTTGTTCTCTACAGCACGGCTCACTGACATAAAGTTGCCCTTCATCTCGGGTACATACAATACATTTTTTAACAATAATGTACATAAGTCAGTTTTCAGCCTTACGTCGCCTCTCCCCTCTGCTTCTAGGAAACCGGCGTCAGCCAAACCAATCAGCTCTCTGTGCTCTTCTAATTTTGTGAACAACCTTTTGTCACAACACATGTGGCTTGTGGCGCCACTGTCCAGACACCACATAGAAAGATCAACGCTGCCCGCGTCCAACGCGTTCAGTAGACTGCACTGCTTTTCTGTCTCTCTCTTCCTGTCTGGGTTTTTCTGTATGCTCTTATATTTTCGGCACTGTGCCTTCACATGCCCTTTTTCGCCACAGTTGTAACAAACTATGTACTTTCGCTTCTTCTTGAATTCTTCCAGACCTTGCTTCGCGATAAACGCCCTTGCATTGTCGCTGCGCTCCTCACCATTTACTCTGCGTTCGCCTTCCTCTTTCAGCTTGATACATAGAACCTCGAACAACGGTAAAGTGTCGCGCGTCTCGATGGCGACAACAAAGTTGTCAAAATCTGCTGGTAGGCTCGAGAGCAAAATTATTGTGCGCATTTCATCACTGAGTTGAATTCCAACGGTTGCCATACATTCCAAAATTTCCATGAATTCATGTATGTATGCCGAAATGTCTTGACCTTGATGCAAACGTTTAGAGAGAAGCTTCTTATACATTGAAACCTTACGCATAGGTCCACTGGGCTGATGCACTTCCCTTAACTTATTCCATGCCTCCATGGAAGTTGTGCAATTCTTGACATGCCCCAACTGAGATGCCTTTATACACAGTACAAGGGTTGCCAATGCTTTCTGATCCTTGTTTTCCCAATTGGAATTCTCTGACACGTTAGCCGATTGGAGTTCGCCTGATACCACACTCCAAAGATCCGAGTGTATCAGAACACTTTTCATTTGTATGCTCCATGAGTCATAATTATTGTCCTCCAATTTGTCAATTTGATAGAGCGCACTCATCTTTACTTTGAGTTACACCCACGACTTTTCACAAATTTATAAACGATTATCACACACGTTTCCTGGTCACATAACCTGTTGAAACCTATAACTACTTAGGTTATAAACTATTGGGACTTTTCCCGTACAGAGTATCCGCAGCGTAAGTGAAAATCGCGACCGTCGTCTTTGCCTTGCAAATTGTAACTGAACTTTATTTATTCATTCATGAACCTCGATTTACATTCGTTATATTCTTAAAAACTATCGATAACTAAGAATGCGAGCATTGCTGTAAATTCAAATTTTAACAAATATAATATAAGCAATTTCAAATATTCTCAATTCAAAAATCCTAACGATAACTAAAATTCGGAACGTTAAACTCGGTCGCAGCCGAGTTTGAGATACCAGTACCTATAGGGGCCTAAATCGGTATTTTCTTTCCTAGGGGGCTATCTCATATAGTTAAGCCTTAAATTATTTACGAACTTTAAATTAATGAAAGTTTCCAATTACCATGTTCAGTAAAAATATCTGTAAAATGTGTGAATAAACAATTTTAAATGTTTTTTTTTTTTTTGGTAAAACAGTTGTATGGGACCTATATGATGTAAGCATCCGATTTCAATAAATTTAGTGCTATGTAAAACTTATACTCTCTTGTGCTTAATTTGGTCACGATAGGTTCATAAATAACCTGTTTTCAGTCAAAAAACACTATTAAAATAATAAATAGAATCATTTTGCTGAAAAAAGAAAATGTGATTTAGCTTCTTCTAATGTTAGTTACCTTCCAGTATTGTAGGTGTGAGTGCTTCAAATTCAATTATTGTCGGAGTTCAACAATTGCGTCAGTTCTTTTAGTTTATGCCAATTCTTCAAATTTTTTGGACAAATTGCAAAGAGGTTGGGGGGTTTGAAATTGTGGTGGAGGCATTCTGAAGACGGTTATCAATTTTCTAATAATTTTTTGGCATGCCCAACCGTGCATTATTAATTTATTGCGATTTGGACAGCCTCAGTAAAATATTGTCCATTTAATATGTGAAAGCCGATAGACCCTCACAAAGATTTAGGGCATGGCTTCATGGACTCCAAATTGTGTAAAAGACACAAGTTATGGGATTCAAGTGATAAGTCACTAGATTCAAAGATACTTGTCTCGTTGCTGTTTCAAATGAAGCAACTAATTCACAAGGTCCAAACGAATCCAGTTCAGCTACAGAAATTGTTATGGTGATTTTGACGTTCTTAAAAATACTTTGCCAATAGATTCAAAATTCATCATCATATAGTAGAACAGCACGTTCCAATATTGGGAACTTTGGACGGCATTAAATTTCCCCATGTTGGAAGTCCTTCATTTTTTAAAGATGTTGATCTGCTTGGGAAATATGTCACAGTGGCTTGACATTTAGTAAGCACAGGAGTAAATAGTCTCGTTTAGGAGCGTCCTGCACTATAAATATTAAATGCAAAGCACGGAATCCGTTTTTTGGAGTAACTCACATGCTTTGATCATCGAACTACAGTAATGTTACAATTACGACAATTTTTCTTGAAATTAAAAAAACGGCTTGAGTGTTTCTTGAATATTTGGCGCTGTGTGGTTTGTAACTATTAGTTGATAACACAGCAGTTTTCAGTTTGAATTCACTAAATGAATGTGCATGTACAGTAAGAAAGGATTCATTGCCCAGCTAATCCACAATCCGCAGTTATTGTGCAAAAATTTTTGTAAATATTTAACTATTTCATTCTTTTTTTCGCGTAGTACTCCGAAAATAAAATTTTTCAAATCCGGCGAGATGGTAATTTACATCGCAGATCAAATGCTTTTATCACGTCCCGAAATCCAGCATCTACCACAACTGAAAATGGGTGGATGTCAGAGGTTAGTATCTCATTACAGCTTTGTCTAGCTCGGCTTTCCGATGAGAATTCGATTTGTAGCCTGTAGTAAAGGGTTTGATAAGGGCACTGGAAAATATGCGAAGTTTAATGTTGGATTCACACGTTTAAATGGGCGAATAGTTTCGATGTGTTTCTGCTCGTACGATAAACTTTCCGCATGATGCGCATTACCCGGTCTTACCATCATTTGTTATACCCTGTACCTAAAAAGGTACAAGGGTAATTAAGTTTGTGCAAATGTATGTAACATAGAGAAGGAGACGTCGGAGACCCCCAAAGTTACCCACAAATGATCAGGGTGACTACAGAAATTGATATAGCCATGTCCGTCCGTCTGTCCGTCTGTCCGCGTGAACGCCTAATCTTAGAGACTATAAGAGCTAGGATAACCAAACTTGGGATTCGGACTCCTTATGTGTGTACGCTGGTCATGTTATTTTTTTGTTCTCCCCCCGCCTCCCCTTCCACCCCCTCATTTTTTCAAAGCCAAAATTCTAAACCTTTCGGATTTAAGAAGTTGCTTCTGAAAGTTGTTAGGAATCTAAAAATCTTTCGAATAATATCAAACATGGCCAAAATTGGACCAATTTACTCGAAAACAAAAAACAAATTTTGAGGGTAAAGATTTTAATTCCCCTTGCGTAACCTGCAATCTCCCAAATGAGCAGTCCGATAGATGGCGTGCTTGGAAATTGTGAACAAATGTTTTTGGATTCAAAGGGAATATCAAGACCAGAGGATTTGTGTGAATGAAGGCGACCAGGGTTACCACCCGACTAGGGTTGCCACCTTTTATTTTTTTAATTCCGTGTACTAGGTACAGGGTATCCTAAACTCGGCCACGCCCGAGTTTAACGTTCGGCTTCATTTTTATACCCTGTACCTAAAAAGGACAAGGGTAATAAGTTTGTCAAATCTATGTAACATAGAGAAGGAGACGTCAGAGACCCCCCAAAGTTACCTAATGTATGATCAGGGTGACTAGAGAAATCGATCTAGCCATGTCCGTCTGTCTGTCTGTCTGTCTGTCCGTCTGTATGAACACCTCGTTCTCAAATGGTAAGGCCTAGAAAGTTCCGGTTTATTGCTAATAATCATTTGTTCTGCAGGTTAGATCAAGTTTAATATTTTTTTAATATCCGATTTAGGTTCGGAATAAAAAGTATAAAACCACAACAACCTCAAAAAGGAAAAAGTTTATAGGCCAAACTTTTTTGTTTGCTATCATATTACTACGTAAGCTTGAGTTGGAAGTTCTTATATGTTCGCAATAAGGATGTGAAGTTTCGATCTGATCAGACAACTAATCAAACTCCCATAGGGCCGATCGAAAGTGCAAAAATAATTGTTTTAACTAAATTCTTTATCTTTAAAATTTTATTAAATTAAAAAAATTGAACTTTCAAATACTCACACTTGCAAATTTAATAAAATTGAGATCTAATTAATAGCTTCCATAGGGCTAATCGGTCAAAAAATCCGATTTCTGTGCTTTTTTGTCAGGAAACGGGTTATATAACCAACGCAACAAATAGGATAGAATTTTAAAAATTTTAATAACTCCAAATTTTATTAATCGGATACTATATCATATAGCTTCCATAGGCTACTCGGTCAAAAAATTCGATTTCTGTGCTTTTTTTCAGAAAACCTTTATGAACCAATCGCATCCAAATTAAGCACAAGAAGTTTTTAGTAAAAAAGCAAAATTTTGTTGAAATAGATGGTAATATATAGCTCCCATAGGGCTAATCGGACAAAAACTCCGATTTTTTTTTTTTTTTTTTTTTCAAAATCGGGTTTTTTATGCACGAATCGCACCAAAAATACCAAAAGTTTCTTTTGTAATAACCCAAAAGCGAAGTTTTAATCTGATCGGAGTACCATAAAATAGTTTCCGTATGGCCTCTTGGAAGTGAGAAATTGTTTTAACGTCGTAATTCTTTGGTATTAAAGATATCTCTTTTGGAACCAATCATTTCAAAATTTAATCAAATCAGAGTTTTTTAATTTGTCAAAATACTGATACGCTCCCTACAGGTACAGGGTATCTCAAACTCGGCGCGCCCGAGTTTAACGTTCAATTTTTACATAAATATGCGCAGCTATACAATTCTCCCACTTACCCCTTCCCCTCCATTAAAAGCAACACATCCCCATAACACATAATTCACAATTTCCCACTATGTGGACTGCATCCACTTTAATAATAAACAAAGAAGAAAGTATAATCACAAATAACCAAAAACACTTTGGCCACCAAAGCACAACCGCAAATAACAAAAATAATAATCTAAGAAGAAATTACAAAATATAACCCCAAAATTAAAAGAAACACTCAAATATAAGAACTAACCAAGAGAATTAAGGAGAGCATTATCGCATAAAAGAAACCTAACTCAGAAATAAGTCCTCAGTTTTGAAATAAAGCTCAATTAAAACGATCTACTCGGACTCGAATTGTTCGTGGTTCGGTACTGTAAATCTTTTGAACATACGTGTACAAAACACGTAATTGGCACAGTCGGTACTCAATCAAAACCTTCACCGATAAATAAATAAGTGCAAAAGAAAAACTTTTTCCGCACAATAAATTTTCTGCCTGAAACAAACTTTATTGTGGCATTAAATAGAGAAAATCGTAATACCTATTGTCACAAACCAGTCGAGACAATAAGTGTGTATAGTCAACTGCGACAATTATAATATCAAGCAACAAAAACAAAAAACCCCAATTTAAAAAAAAAACCAAAATTTCCAAAAAACAACAAACCCTAAAGTTAATAAACCAAAATTTCCAAAAAAAAAGTTACAAAGATGGCAACATAAAACTAAATTCAGTTGTGCATTCAAGCACTCACACAAAATTTTGACAAATCAGCAAGTACAGAGAGACACCAACAACCCTAACGAGGAGAAGAAATAAATGAAAAATAAACTCGTTACTTCCGACCTTACTGGACGGAGGAACACTTCAGGATTCATAGCTTCGGTAACCAGGTGATGAGAGAATATGGAACCAAGTCTTCAGCGTGGTGTTCAACACAAAAATACAAGCCCAAGCCAGACCAATTCTCAACATAAATACACCAACAACATGGGACCATGCAAGGAGAAGCGTAGACACCATATCGCCCCAGACTACATCAAATGGGACTGACAAGGAAGATTAACAACCTAAGGGTCACTAGCATCAAATCTGGAAAAAAGTAAATTATTGTAGAAGAAGTAAAGATTTTGCGGTTTTCGAAAATAACGAAAGCCTTGTTAACATTTTAAGCTCCTTACTAACACAAAGAATTAAGGAATTGCCAGCAGGGTCAATGGCGGTTTCGCTAATGCCATTTACAACAGTACAGGCAGTTAGGAATGAGATAGCCTAATAATGGGCCTAAATTTGGGAAACTTAACCACAAACTATAATCAGTAAAAACATAGACAACAATAATCCAAGCAATAACACTGAACAAAATAACGGAAACAAACAGCAGACAGTCACAAGAAATAACTACAGAGACAATAACAGAAAACGAAGCCAGAATACAAGACAAACTAATAACGGACAACAGAACCAAAATCGAAATCAAAATTACAACAACCAACAACAGAACCAGGGATATTTACTAATTAGTAACAGCCTCCAAACCCAAGTAATATCCAAATAAATAGGAACCAAAGCCAAAATATAAGATCTGACAATCCCCCACAAGCTATGAGTGTGGACAACTTGACAGAAGAAAATAATGAGGGCACGGAGGAGGAAGAAGTAGCCTCGGAAGAACGTAAAATGTACATAGGAGGAACCATAGAGGCACGCAGATTTTTATTTCTAATAACACAGATCCACAATTAGCATAGTAAACACCAAAAAAGTTGAAGAATACCTTTATAAAAAAATAAAAAAGTATACAAAAACCATCATACCATTAACCGGAATTCGAAACCAACAGCTTTTTGGTAATGACAGAACACCATGAATTCCAATATTCACAAAAAGTACGTTCAAGGTGGATGCCTTGCCCTTGGACAAATCATACGATTTCCTATTGGGCATGATTTTATCCAAAGAAATGTAAAGTATAAAATAAAAGAAAAAACAATAAAGTTAATAAATAGTCGAAATTTGGCTTGTGCACTGGTAGTAAGCGAAATTGATACTTCAATACAGCAGAATTAAACACAAGGAAAGTGAAATAGTAAATTCACTAAAGAAAAAATTAAAAAAATTATTCTATAATGAGGGAGATCAGTTGACAAACACAAGCACAGTAGTGCATAGTATAAGAACAATAACAGAGCAACCAATAAACTCTAGAATTTATAGGTGTTCTCCAAAAAATGAGGAAGAAATTAGAAGGCAAATAATAGAAATGGAAAAAAATGGGATAATAAGAAAAAGCAGAAGCAAGTACAGTTCACCTATATGTTTGGTACCAAAAAAAATGGACAAATCGGGCGTGCAAAAGTACAGTCTCTCTGTAGACTATCGTCGCTTTTTTATAAATAATTTGGCAAAAGGGTATCATCAGATTTTGATGGCTGAAGAGGACAAGAAAAGACAGCATTCGTTTCACCAATGGGACTATATGAATACGTTAGAATGCCATTCGGATTGAGGAACGCACCGGCAACATTTCAGAGATTAATGAATGAATTTTGAGGGACTACATAAACAAATTTGTGTGGTTACCTTGATGATAATTGATCTTTTCGACAACCTTGAGCGAGCACAGGAATGATTTAGAAAGATATTTAGGAAACTCCAGGAACACAATTTAAAAACAGGCAGGCAAGTGTTCATTCATGAAACAGGAAAAAGTTTTTGGGACATGTTCTTACAAAAGAAGGCATAAAACCGAATCCAAAGAAGATACGAGATATTCTGGCCACCATTGCCAAAAACAGAAAAACAACTCAAGGGATTTTTGGGCATAGCGGCTTCTATAGGAAATTTATTAAAGACTACTCAAAAATTGCATACCCAATGATTAGATATTTACAAAAAGGAAATCCAATTAACCAAACGACTCAGAGTATATTGATTCATTCGAAAACTTAAAAGCTCTTGTCAGTTCACACCCAGTGTTGAAATTCCCGGAATTCGACAAAAAATTTAGTGTGACAACGGATGCAAATAATTTTGCTGTCGAGGCAGTTTTGGCACAACAGGGCCACCCAGTAGCGTTTGTATCAAGAACCTTAAATAAACACGAAAGACTTTACAGTGCAACAGAAAACGAGTTTCTGGCCATCGTTTTTGCGGTGGACTACTTTAGGCACTATCTTTTGGTTCACAATTCCAAATAACAACAGACCATCAACCAATAAGCTACTTGAGCAGAAAATATAAGGGAAAAGACACAAAGAGATGGATCTTGAAACTCCAAGAATTCGATTACGAGATTCAGTATTTAAAGGGAAAGGACAATAAAGTCGCAGATTTTCTAAGTAGACAGGAGACAGCACCGTTGATAAACAAAGACAATGCTGAAGAATCAAATTTGGAAATGACAGACACTATTCATTCGGCTGACGAGAACGAGCCAATAGATTTCTTCATAAAAGAGGATATTGTAAACAAATACAAGACGCAAATTATTGTCACCCATTCGGCAAGGGATGACCTGGTCAGCAGCCATGGTAGAAAAATAATAGAAATGAACCCAGCAGACACAGCATTGGATATTGAGCAAAAATTGTAAAACAACATTGGAAAGGGGAAAATCGGAGCGTACTCCGAGGTACCAGACTCGATATATTATAAAATACAATGCATTTTGATTGACCTTTTTAGGGACGCAAATAGAAATAGAAAGTGAGGAAGAACTTCACAAACAGATTGCACTTTACCACACAAAGGAATCATATCAAACATATATCATTTGTTACAATAGTAGACAAGCTAACTAAGTTCGCAAGAGCATACAACATAAATGATAGAAATTGGAGAGCAAAAATTCAAATTATCATTGATATTGAACTTTTTAAATAAGGAAGATGTTGAAGTGCATTTGACAAAGCCAAATGCAAATACAGGGAATGCTGACATAGAAAGACTACATTCAACTCTAATTGTGATAGTAAGCGGGGTAGATGAGGATGTTTCAATAGAAACCAAAATTCAGATTGCTATAAGCATATACAACAGAAGATACCATACGACAATTCAATTTTCACCAGAACAGTCAAAAAACAAAAAAAGTGCAGAAGAATTACATAAAATAATAAATAAAAATAAAGAAAAACAATAAACAAAAGAAATGAAAAAAGATAAAATTATGAAGAAAAAATCCCAACGTTATCTTCGGGGTGCCGAAGATTAAAGACTCTTTTCGAAGTTGTTTCTGCCGAAAATCACATGAACGGGGTTGGTCAGTTAATAGGGCCGATTTCGATTTGTATGACAGCTATATGATATAGTAGTCCGATTTTAATAAAATTTAGAACAAACGCGTATATTTATGTAGAAAACGTGTTGGCCGAGTTTTGAAAAGATCAGTCGATAAATGTGGGAGTTATTGCCTAAACCGATTTAGGTTCGTATGACAGCTATAAGATATAGTCATCCGATCCGACCGATTCAAACTAATGTACTACCTAGGTAAAAAAGAAGGCTAAGTACCAAGTTTCAACAAAATAGCTTTTAAGACGACGGAGTAAATCGCATAGAAACAGACGGACAGACTGACAGACGGACAGACGGACATGGCTATATCGACTCCTCTAGTGATTCTAAGTATTCTAGATGTAACTTTTGTGGGTCTACGATGTTTGGTTCTGTGCGTTACAAACATCAGAGCAAAGTGAATAGACTCCTTTTTCTTCGAAAAGAGTCTAAAAAGAAAAACAAATCAACATATCAGTAACGGTAACTCCACATTTGCAGTGCGTTGTAATGATTAATGATTATCCTGACAATGATGGCAATGGGTCATGCTAGACTAGAAGTGGTCCCTATACAGGAAGAAGCAGGATACGTGCCGATACACATGTATGCAACAGAAATCGTAAACGAAACTATAATTATTTTACATATTATAGATGTTAATCAGATCACTAACATTATGGATAAGGTAGAAAATAATATAAAAAACGTAGAAATAGCAGACAGTGAATTGATCACGGACGAAATTAACTTGATTAGAGCAAAAATTAAATCGATCACACCATATACCAGAGAACGGAGGGGACTGGTGAATGGTGTAGGCACAGTGTACAAATGGCTTTTGGACTAATGGACAATGAAGACAGAGAAAGTATAATTGATCACTTGGACATACTAGACAAAAACAATCATGCACTTATACAAAATATAAACAAACAAATACATATCAACACTCATTTCAACGATACTATAAATAAATTAGCAATCACAATGTTACAGGAATGAAATATGATATAAATTGTAACAGCAAGAATGAAAGAGGAAAACAAAGAAAGAATAAAGAATATAGAAGAAAAAATTAATTACATACAGGAAAATAGAGCATCCGCAAAAAATAATATATTCTTACCACAAATCCTAACGCAAAAAAAAATAATTAAATTCGAAATAGATTTTTACAAAATAAAATTAATAAGAATGGGCATCCTAAAATACAAAAACGATAAAATAGTTATGGCAATCAAATTGCCGAGGAACTTTATAAAAGCAGATGTAAAATTAATTACTCCAATTCCTAACAAAAACTATATTCAAATTGATCAAGAAAATTTGCTTATTACCCAGATCCAGGGCAAAATATATGAATATAAAGAAAATATAATTTTAAGGGAACTAAAACTAAGCAAAAGCTGCACAATATACAATAATTGCAAATTTATAATAAACAACAAAGCAAGCATGGAACAAATAGATGAAGAAACAATAGTCGTAAGAAACAGCAAAAATAACATTTTACATCAAGATAAAAGAGATATCACACTAAATGGTAATTACCTAATACAAATATGTTATACCAAACACTCTAAACTTTGAAGAGATCACGCTTAAAAATTTTGAAAATCTAAAAGAAATAAAGGAACTACAATACAATAAAAAAGCCAATTATGGCATGGCAATAGCATTCATAGTAATCATACTAGTAGGAGGAATATACCTATATCTCAAACTAAAAAATAAAAATATTCATATTCATATAATGTAAACAGAATTTAGGAGAATTCAAACTAGCAGAGGAGGAGTTATACAATTGCTCCCTCTTACCCCTTCCCCTGCATTTAAAAGCAACACATCCCCCTTTTGTACTTCATTTTTAGCCTTAAGCTGAACACTGAATAATAAAGATCACAGAACAACCCGATTTGTTATTTCTTTTAATTGACAAAACTTCGGTTACAGCGTTGGTCTTAGTTTCTACAACGGTCCATTTAATAGACTCGAAAATAAATAAAAAACGTAATTATATATATACCCCAATAATGTAAACAGGGAAACACTCGAGGTATAAGAACTAACCATAGAAAATTAAAGATAGCGATTGATCGCATAAAAGAAATCTAACTTAGAAATGAGTTCTCAGTTTTGAAATAAAGCTCAATTAAAGACGATCTACTCGGACTCAAATTTGTTCGTGGTTCGGTACTGTATATATCTTTTGTACATACGTGTACATAAACACGTAATTCGCGCTTCGTGCTGAACTTTATGAAAATCTGACTACTATATCATATAGCTGTCATACAAGACTAAATCGGCCCTATTAACTGACCAACCACGTACATGTAATTTACGGCAGAAACAACTGCGAATAGAGTCTGTAATCTTCGGCAGCCCGAAAATAACGTTGGGATTTATTTATTATTATTATTATTATTATTTTTTTTTTTTTTGTATGGTAATATAATATTGTTGGAACCTATAACTATTTAGGCTATAAACTATTGGGACTTTTCCCGTTCAGAGTATCCGCAGCGTAAGTGAAAATCGCGACCGTCGTCTTTGCCTTGCAAATTGTAACTGAACTTTATTTATTCATTCATGAACCTCGATTTACATTCGTTATATTCTTAAAAACTATCGATAACTAAGAATGCGAGCATTGCTGTAAATTCAAATTTAACACTCTTCCTCAATGCTTGCATTACTTTACAAAAAGAAAATTTCTTCAATACAAATTCATAAGTTTTCTTAACTCAACATGTTTCTTCTTAAATAAATTCTTGGTCAAAATGTCCGCTATCATTTCGCTTGTTGGTATATACCTAATGACAATCTGACCTTCTGAGATTACCTCTCTTACAAAATGATAACGAATATCAATGTGTTTCGTTCTTGAATGATTAACTGGATTCTTGGCCAGTTGTTGAGCGCCCAAATTGTCCCCGTAGAGACACGTTGGCACATCCTTGTCTCCACAGCCAATCTCTATTATCAGCCGTCGAAGTAGTATGGCCTCTTTGCACGCTGTCGACAATGCCATATACTCCGCCTCTGTACTGCTAAGCGCCACGCTTCGCTGCTTCTCTGATTTCCAGCATATTGCGCCTCCAGCCAGAAAATAAACGTATCCTGTATACGATTTTCGATCAGTCCGATCGCCGCCCCAATCAGCGTCCACGTATCCAGTAAGTGGCTGGCCGCACTGCCTGTAGTGTAGTTTCAAATCCGCCGTCGCCGCCAAATACTGCAATATATGCCTCACACCCACTTCGTGCTCGTGGTGTGGATTCTGATTTCTCTGAGCCAACTTGGTCACCGAATGCAATATATCCGGTCGAGTTGTCAACGCCAGCCACATCAGTTCTCCTATTAACGACTGATACTTAGCAGGGTCAACCTTTTGACACTGCTCACCACCATCACATACCGGTTGGTATCCAGGGTCTAGTGGTGTGCTTGCCGGTCTACAACTTTCATATCCATGTGTTCGCAGCAGGTCCCTTATATATACCGTATGGCCCAAAGTTATCTCGCCCAGCTCGCCTTCGCGCTGAACTTCCATGCCAAGAAATAGATTCAACGGACCCTTGTCCGTGCATTCAAGCTGCTTTGTCGATTCAGATTTTATGTCGATCAATTCCGTCATTGATTGAGATGCTACAATAAGATCATCGACATAAACCAAGATTAGTGACAAATTACCTCCGCCCTGTCTCTTGTATAGACATGGCTCATTATCGCAACAAACAAATCCAATACTGTTCAGAACACTGTCTAATTTCGCATTCCACTCTCTTCCTGATTGCTTCAATCCATAAATTGCCTTCTTCAGCAATAACGCCTTTTGTGGAAAATTCGGATCAGTGTATCCCTGTGGCTGCTTCATATATACCGTACTGCTCAAATCGCTGTTGAGATATGCCGTGCATACATCCATATGATGCAGATACAATCCTAGCTCCGCCGCTAAAGCCATCATAAATCGAACAGTCTCCAGTCTGCATACTGGAGAATAAGTCTCTGTGAAGTTAACGCCAAATTGCTGCGAACATCCCTTTGCCACCAAGCGCGCCTTGAAACGTTCAACTCCGCCTTCAGAGTTTCGCTTAAGACTGTATACCCATTTGCATCCGATCGCACGCTGCTGTTCTGGTAGATCTACCATCTGCCACGTCTTATTTAGCAGCAAAGACTCATATTCTCTTTGCATTGCCTCACACCACTGTGCTGCATGCGTGCCATTCACCGCCTCGTCGTACGATAACGGAATACTGATGTCGTCAGCAACCAATGCGCCTAACAGATTGTACTGCTTTCTTGGTCGCCCTGGCTTTCCAGTTTTAATTAGTTTTGGCCGGCCTGGCCCTATTCTGACGTCATTCTCAGCCACCTTCAATGGCTCCTCATCCGCACTCTCAAAAACCTCACTGCCTTCAGATGAAGAAAGTTCACTCTTGGTTGGACTCTCATTTTCATCATGGTTGCCGTTCTCGTCCAGCATATCCCCAAACGGAACTTCGATCGTAGCGCTGCTCTGCTCTCTGCAGTTCTCGTCGAACAATACATTTCTTCTTTCGACTACCTTTCTCGCTACTGAGTCGTACAGCCGATAGCCCTTTGCTGCCACTGAATATCCAACCATGCGGTATTCTCTTCCTTTTGGGCCAAACTTGCCATTGTGGTTGCCTTGATCAAGCGCCACTGCAACGGAACCAAAAACTTTTAGATGATTAATAGAGGGCTTCTTACCAGTCCACGCTTCCATTGGCGTCATCTTGTTTAATGATACTGTAGGCAAACGGTTCCGCAAATAAACCGATGTATTAATTGCCTCAGCCCACAAGTTCATTCCGAGTCCAGACTGTACTAGCAAGCACCTGGCCATCTCCACCAATGTACGATTTGCCCTCTCGGCCACGCCGTTCTGTTGTGGGGTGTACGCTATGGTTAATTGCCTTACAATACCATTTTTCTTCAGAAAATCATCAAACTGGTTGTTAACGAATTCGCGCCCATTGTCGCTGCGAATGCACTTTAGCCTTTTGCCTGTCTGTCGTTCCACCAGTTTCTTAAATTCGACGAATTTCGCAAACACTTCATCTTTTCTGGATAGATAGTAGACGAACACGCGCCTTGACTTGTCATCAATAAAAGTTAGAAAGTACTTTGATCCTCCAAGCGATTGTGTGTCAAATGGTCCACACACATCTGCATGTACCAGCTCCAGCAGCTCCTTAGCTCTGTTTTCTGTCGCACACGGAAATGGTTGTACATGTATCTTGCTCAGCATACAAATCCTGCATTTAGAATTCTTTGGCATCATGATCGTCTCCGGGCCCCGGACCATTCCTTTGTTTACCATCTCTTTTAGACTAGTAAAATTAACATGGCCACATCGTCTATGCCACAGATCGCCATCCTGTTCACACGCCGCATAACATTTATTAAATCCAGCACGAAACATATAGAGCTTTCCTGTTTTATTGGCTTTTAGTATGCATTCACCCTTTTGCATAACTGCTGCAAAACGCTGCTCAAAATTTACTACGCAGTTGTTCTCTACAGCACGGCTCACTGACATAAAGTTGCCCTTCATCTCGGGTACGTACAACACATTTTTTAACAACAATGTACATAAGTCAGTTTTCAGCCTTACGTCGCCTCTCCCCTCTGCTTCTAGGAAGCCGGCGTCAGCCAAACCAATCAGCTCTCTGTGCTCTTCTAATTTTGTGAACAACCTTCTGTCACAACACATGTGGCTTGTGGCGCCACTGTCCAGACACCACATAGAAAGATCAACGCTGCCCGCGTCCAACGCGTTCAGTAGACTGCACTGCTTTTCTGTCTCACTCTTCCTGTCTGGATTTTTCTGTATGTTCTTATATTTTCGGCACTGTGCTTTCACATGCCCTTTTTCGCCACAGCTGTAACAAACTATGTACTTTCGCTTCTTCTTGAATTCTTCCAGACCTTGCTTCGCGATAAACGCCCTTGCATTGTCGCTGCGCTCCTCACCATTTACTCTGCGCTCGCCTTCCTCTTTCAGCTTAATACATAGAACCTCGAACAACGGTAAAGTGTCGCGCGTCTCGATGGCGACAACAAAGTTGTCAAAATCTGCTGGTAGGCTCGAGAGCAAAATTATTGTGCGCATTTCATCACTTAGTTGAATTCCAACGGTTGCCATACATTCCAAAATTTCCGTGAATTCATGTATGTATGCCGAAATGTCTTGACCTTGATGCAAACGTTTAGAAAGAAGCTTCTTATACATTGAAACCTTACGCATAGGTCCACTGGGCTGATGCACTTCCCTTAACTTATTCCATGCCTCCATGGAAGTTGTGCAATTCTTGACATGCCCCAACTGAGATGCTTTTATACACAGTACAAGAGTTGCCAATGCTTTCTGATCCTTGTTTTCCCAATTGGAATTCTCTGACACGTTTGCCGATTGGAGTTCCCCTGATACCACACTCCAAAGATCCGAGTGTATCAGAACACTTTTCATTTGTATGCTCCATGAGTCATAATTATTGTCCTCCAATTTGTCAATTTGATACAGCGCACTCATCTTTACTTTGAGTTACACCCACGACTTTTCACAAATTCATAAACGATTATCACACACGTTTCCTGGTCACATAACCTGTTGGAACCTATAACTATTTAGGCTATAAACTATTGGGACTTTTCCCGTTCAGAGTATCCGCAGCGTAAGTGAAAATCGCGACCGTCGTCTTTGCCTTGCAAATTGTAACTGAACTTTATTTATTCATTCATGAACCTCGATTTACATTCGTTATATTCTTAAAAACTATCGATAACTAAGAATGCGAGCATTGCTGTAAATTCAAATTTAACAAATAAAATATAAGCAATTTCAAATGTATTTCTCATATTTCATATATTTAATCCTATAACGATAACTTAAAAAATTCGGAACGTTAAACTCGGTCGCAGCCGAGTTTGAGATACCCAGTACCTATAGGGGCCTAAATCGGTATTTTCTTTCCTAGGGGGCTATCTCATATAGTTAAGCCTTAAATTATTTACGAACTTTAATATTAATGAAAGTTTCCAATTACCATGTTCAGTAAAAATATCTGTAAAATGTGTGAATAAACAATTTTAAATGTTTTTTTTTTTTTTTGGTAAAACAGTTGTATGGGACCTATATGATGTAAGCATCCGATTTCAATAAATTTAGTGCTATGTAAAACTTATACTCTCTTGTGCTTAATTTGGTCACGATAGGTTCATAAATAACCTGTTTTCAGTCAAAAAACACTATTAATTATTATTAATTACATATTAGAATCATTTTGCTGAAATAAAGAAAATGTGATTTATGCTTCTTCTAATGGTTAGTTACCTTCCAGTATTGTAGGTGTGAGTGCTTCAAATTCAATTATTGTCGGAGTTCAACAATTGCGTCAGTTCTTTTAGTTTATGCCAATTCTTCAATATTTTTTTGGACAAATTGCAATAGAGGTTGGGGGGTTTGAAATTGTGGTGGAGGCATTGCTGAAGACGGTTATCATATTTTCTAATAATTTTTTGGCATGCCCAACCGTGCATTTATTAATTTATTGCGATTTGGACAGCCTCAGTAAAATATTGTCCATTTAATATGTGAAAGCCGATAGACCCTCACAAAGATTTAGGGCATGGCTTCATGGACTCCAAATTGTGTAAAAGACACAAGTTATGGGATTCATAGTGATATAGTCACTTATGTATTCAAAGATACTTGTCTCGTTGCTGTTTCAAATGAAGCAACTAATTTCACAAGGTCCAATACGATATCCAGTTCAGCTACAGTAAATTGTTATGGTGATTTTGACGTTCTTAAAAATACTTTGCCAATAGATTCAAAATTCTATCTATCATATAGTAGAACAGCACGTTCCATATATTGGGAACTTTGGACGGCATTAAATTTCCCCATGTTGGAAGTCCTTCAGTTTTTTATAAGATGTTGATCTGCTTGGGAAATATGTCACAGTGGCTTGACATTTAGTAAGCACAGGAGTAAATAGTCTCGTTTAGGAGCGTCCTGCACTATTAAATTTATTGAATATGCAAAGCACGGTATATCCGTTTTTTGGAGTAACTCACATGCTTTGATCATCGAACTACAGTTATATGTTACAATTACGACAATTTTTCTTGTAAATTATAAAAAACGGCTTGAGGTGTTTCTTGAATATTTGGCGCTGTGTGGTTTGTAACTTATTAGTTGATAACACAGCAGTTTTCAGTTTGAATTCACTAGATATGAATGTGCATGTTACAGTAAGAAAGGATTCATTGCCCAGCTATATCCACATATCCGCAGTTATTGTGCATAATTAATTTTTTGTAAAATATTTAACTATTTCATTCTTTTTTTCGCGTAGTACTCCGAAAATATAATATTTTTTCAATATCCGGCGAGATGGTAATTTACATCGCAGATCAAATGCTTTTATCACGTCCCGAAATCCAGCATCTACCACAACTGAAAATGGGTGGATGTCAGAGGTTATGTATCTCATTACAGCTTTGTCTAGCTCGGCTTTCCGATGAGAATTCGATTTGTAGCCTGTAGTAAAGGGTTTGATAAGGGCACTGGAAAATATGCGAAGTTTAATGTTGGATTCACACGTTTTAAATGGGCGAATAGTTTCGATGTGTTTCTGCTCGTACGATAAACTTTCCGCATGATGCGCATTACCCGGTCTTACCATCATTTGTTATACCCTGTACCTAAAAAGGTACAAGGGTATATTAAGTTTGTGCAAATGTATGTAACATAGAGAAGGAGACGTCGGAGACCCCCCAAAGTTACCCACAATATGATCAGGGTGACTACAGAAATTGATATAGCCATGTCCGTCCGTCTGTCCGTCTGTCCGCGTGAACGCCTAGATCTTAGAGACTATAAGAGCTAGGATAACCAAACTTGGGATTCGGACTCCTTATGTGTGTACGCTGGTCATGTTTATTTTTTTGTTCTCCCCCCGCCTCCCCTTCCACCCCCTCATTTTTTCAAAGCCATATAATTTCTAAACCTTTCGGATTTAAGTATTAGTTGCTTCTGAAAAGTTGTTAGGAATCTAAAAATCTTTCGATTAATATCAAACATGGCCAAAATTGGACCATATTTACTCGAGATATACAAAAAACAAATTTTGAGGGTAAAGATTTTAATTCCCCTTGCGTAACCTGCAATCTCCCAAATGAGCAGTCCGATAGATGGCGTGCTTGGAATATTGTGAACAATATGTTTTTGGATTCAAAGGGAATATCAAGACCAGAGGATTTGTGTGAATGAAGGCGACCAGGGTTACCACCCGACTAGGGTTGCCACCTTTTATTTTTTTTAATTCCGTGTACTAGGTACAGGGTATCCTAAACTCGGCCACGCCCGAGTTTAACGTTCGGCTTCATTTTTATACCCTGTACCTAAAAAGGTACAAGGGTATATTAAGTTTGTCAAATCTATGTAACATAGAGAAGGAGACGTCAGAGACCCCCCAAAGTTACCTAATGTATGATCAGGGTGACTAGAGAAATCGATCTAGCCATGTCCGTCTGTCTGTCTGTCTGTCTGTCTGTCCGTCTGTATGAACACCTCGTTCTCAGAGATGGTAAGGCCTAGAAAGTTCCGGTTTATTGCTAATAATCATTTGTTCTGCAGGTTAGATCAAGTTTATTATATTTTTTTAATATCCGATTTAGGTTCGGAATAAAAAGTATAAAACCACAACAACCTCAAAAAAAGGAAAAAGTTTATAGGCCATAACTTTTTTGTTTGCTATCATATTACTACGTAAGCTTGCAGTTGGAAGTTCTTATATGTTCGCAATAAGGATGTGAAGTTTCGATCTGATCAGACAACTATATCATATAGCTCCCATAGGGCCGATCGAAAGTGCAAAAATAATTGTTTTAACGTCATAATTTCTTTATCTTTAAAGATATTTTATTCAAATTAAGAAACAATGTGAACTTTCAAATACTCAGCAGCTGTGCAAAGTTTTAATAAAATTGGAGATCTACATTATATAGCTTCCATAGGGCTAATCGGTCAAAAAATCCGATTTCTGTGCTTTTTTGTCAGGAAACGGGTTATTTATGAACCAATCGCAACCAAATTAAGCATAGGACAGTTTTTAGTATAAGTTTTGAATAACTCCAAATTTTATTGAAATCGGATGACTATATCATATAGCTTCCATAGGGCTAATCGGTCAAGAAATCCGATTTCTGTGCTTTTTGTCAGAAAACGGGTTATTTTTGAACCAATCGCAACCAAAGTAAGCACAAGACAGTTTTTAGTATAAGTTACGAATAACTCCAAATTTTATTGAAATCGGATGACTATATCATATAGCTTCCATAGGGCTAATCGGTCAAAAAAGTCGATTTCTGTGCTGTTTTGTCAGAAAACGAGTTCTTTATGAACCAATCGCATCCAAATTAAGCACAAGACAGTTTTTAGTATAAATTTTTAATAGCACAAAATTTTGTTGAAATCAGATGGCTATATCATATAGCTCCCATAGGGCTAATCGGACAAAAACTCCGACTTTTTGTTGTTTTTTTTTTTTTGTCAGAAATCGGGTTTTTTATGCACGAAAAACTTGGAGCCTGCAAGCACCAACAAGAAGGTGTTTCAGCTGAACAGGCTCTGCCACGCTGTGGTCTCCATTGAGGAACCCAGGAAATTCAACGACCTGGTGCAGTGCTACCGCTGTCAGGCTTTCGGGCACACCAAGCGGTACTGTAGATTGCAGTACACCTGTGTAAAGTGCGGTCAAGGACATTCCTCTATAGAGTGCACTAAGGCCAAGGACGCTCCTGCCACATGTGGTAACTGTGGGGAGGCGCACACTGCATCTTACCAAGGCTGCCGCGTTTATATTGAGGCCAAGAAGAGGGCTGCCCCCAAGCCAAAGGCGAAGGCAATGGCTCCACCAAACGTGCTCCATACACCGCCAGTGACTGCCAACAACGCCGCACACCCTGGCTTCAACTACGCTGACGTCACTAGGGGAGGGTACCCTCAGCAGCCGCAACACAACTACACCTCTAACCAACAGGGTTTCATTGACCAGGAGGCAGCGATGGAGGATAGAATAATGAGACGTATGGAGCAGATGATGACCTCAATGTTCAGCCAGTTCAAAGACATGGTTATGGGCATGTTCCCCTTTCAGAGAACCATACCATGAGTACTCAGATAGTAATCTGGAATGCTAACGGCTTGGCGAAGAACAAGCCAGAGGTGGAACTCTACCTGAAAACCAACCAGGTGGATGTGATGCTGGTCAGTGAGACCCACTTCGCAACGAGGTCCCACTTCAAAATCCCCGGATATGAAATGGTCAACGCCTTACATCCGGCCGACAGGATCAGAGGTGGAGCCACAGTAATCGTGAGGAGTGGGTTACTATATGAGGAGATGGAGCCGGTGCAACTCGACTGGATGCAATGTGCCAGGATTCAGCTGTTGACACATTCAGGCAAAATATGTATTGCGTCAGCATATCTACCGCCGCGTTGCAAAGTTAGCCATCCCGAGTTGTCATCGCAGCTCAGAAACTTGGGACCCAAGTTCCTCATTGGTGGGGATTTCAATGCCAAGCACACATGGTGGGGCTCCAGAATTGTCAACCCCAAGGGCAGTACTCTGCTGAAGTGCGTCAGAGAGTTGGGCTGCAATCTACATACAACGGGGGAGCCAACATACTGGTCCAGCGACCCTAATAGGTTACCGGACCTCCTGGACCTGGGCATCAGTAGAGGCATTGACCCGGCGAAGGTATCTACAGTTGGATGCTACGAGTTGTGCTCTGACCACAGTATGGTTAGGGTACTCCTTAGGACCTCCTTCCTAAGGACTCCAGGAGGTATCAAACTCATTCGGCGAAACACCGACACAAATGTGTTTAGAAGCTGGCTGGAGGAAAACGTTGACCCACACCCGGATATCAGCACTGGAGGAGACATCGACGATGCCGTGGCTAGTCTTACTGGCAAAATACATCAGGCGGCAAGGTTGGCCACACCCACACCTCGTACCAACAGTGCGAGATTCCAAGTGGCCCGCAGAGACAACCACCTATGGTCGACTGAGCTGGCGTCGATGGTATCTGAAAAGAGGAGGCTGAGGAGGGTCTGGCAGTCCGGCAGGGCTCCGTCGGATAAGAGGGCCTACAACAGAGCCTGTGAGCAGCTCAAGCAGATGCTCCACGACTCGAGGAGCGAAGCGCTCGAGGAGTACCTGGCTGATTTGGAACCGGGCAATGTTGAGCATAACATCTGGAACGCCATCAAATATCTGAAAAGGCCTGTGAGGAGGGTGCCACCCGTCAAAACAGCTGTAGGTGTTTGGTGCCGGTCGAGTCAGGAGAAAGCGGATGCGTTTGCTGAACACCTGGAAACCAGTTTCCAGCCTTTCGCCCTGATGATGAGGACATCGAAGTGACGACGCAGTTCGTTGATGCAGCCTGTCCGATGGACCTGCCTATCGCGGAGATAAGCAGTCAGGAGATTCTGGATGAGATTTCGTGTTTGAAGCTCACCAAATCTCCTGGTTACGATAAAATCGACGCAGCCGCCCTCAAACTACTCCCAGCGAACTGCATAGAGTTCCTCAAGGTTCTGATGAACCAATGCCTGCGACTGGGACACTTTCCTTCCCAGTGGAAGTGCGCCGAGGTTATCCTCATCCACAAGCCGGGCAAGCCAGAAGTCGAACTAGGCTCATATAGGCCCATTAGTCTGCTCGCCATTTTGTCCAAAATCCTGGAGAAACTGTTCCTTAAGAGACTGCTGCCCATACTGGAGGAGAGGACAATCATCCCCGACCACCAATTTGGCTTCAGACATGGGCATGGCGCCATCCAGTAATGCCACCGGGTGGTCAGCAGGCTTTCGACAGGGTGTGGCACCTAGGACTGCTATTCAAGCTGAAACAGCAGTTGCCCACCCCATACTACTTGTTCCTCAAGGCATATGTCGAAGAGAGGAGGTTCTACGTGAGGAGCAGTAACTCTGAATCACCCCAACATGTAGTGCGAGCTGGAGTTCCCCAGGGCAGTGTACTAGGTCCTGTGCTGTATAGCATATTCACTTCTGATATGCCAGTATCAGAAGACAATAGAATATTGACATGCACTTATGCGGATGACACAGCGCTCCTGTGCTCTGACTCATCTCCAGCCTTGGCAGCGCAAGGGCTGCAACACGAGCTGGACACGATTCAGCCATGGCTGAAAAGGTGGAACATCACCATAAATGCGGACAAATCCACCTACGTCACGTTCACGCTCAAGACTTACGTGGAAGGACCACATAGGGGAAAAATTAAAGCTCATGAGGCACAAATGTCGCGCTATGACCTGGCTCCTGGGACGACGTAGTAAGCTGCCCATAAGGCACAAGCTCTTGCTGTACAAAGCCATCATCAAGCCGGCATGGATGTACGGAGTAGAATTGTGGGGCTCTGCTTCTTCCAGTAACATAAAAAGGATACAAAGAGCAGAATGTCGCATCTTCCGGTTTTTACTGAACTCCCCTTATTATGTCAGAAATACAACAATAAAACGAGATCTCAACATGCCTTCCATCGCAGAGGAAATAGTGAGGACCAGCAGAAGACACTTACAGAAGTTAGAAAACCACGAAAACCACCTCGCCTTAAACCTACTGGACAACAGTACCCAACGCCGCTAAATAGACTCCACCCGCTGGACCTGCCTTTCCGGGTTCCCTAAGGGAATCCTTTGTTGACTAAAGTTTCCATATTTAAGATTTCCTAGGGAACCTAATTCACAGTCAAGGTATTATAAAATTTAATTGATTGCCCTCAGGGCAGATGTAAATAAAGATTAGGTTACATAAAAAAAAAAAATAAAAAAAATCATATTATTACGAAAGCTTGCAGTTAGAAGTTCTTATATGTTCGCAATAAGGATGTGAAGTTTCGATCTGATCAGACAACTATACCATATAGCTCCCATAGGGCTAATCGGACAAAAACACCGATTTTTTGTTTTTTTTTTTTTTGTCAGAAATCGGGTTATTTATGCACGAATCGCAACCAAAAATACCATATGATAGTTTCTTTTGTAATAACGCAAAAAGCGAAGTTTTAATCTGATCGGACTACCATAATATATAGTTTCCGTATGGCCTCTTGGAAGTGCAAAAATCGTTTTAACGTCGTAATTTCTTTGGTCTTAAAGATATCTCTGTTAAATTTGGGAATAAGTCGTGCTTTAGAACACCAATCAATAGTGCAAAATTTAATCGAAATCAGATGGTATTTTTATTATTTTGTCAGAAATACTGATTTACGCTCCCTACAGGTACAGGGTATCTCAAACTCGGCTGCGCCCGAGTTTAACGTTCCGAATTTTTTTATTTGCAAGTTAACAACTGAAAAGAGATGTATTTGATTCAGCAACTAAGTAATTTTATATAAACAGTACCCTAGCAACTAAGTAGCTTCACACAAACAATGCTGACGCGCCCAAAATGAGTTCAGCGCTCCACGCTAAGAACGTCCGGCAGCGGTAATCGGACACTGCCTTCCGGATTGCTGCATTGCAATGTATGGAATGATGAGTCGGCGTGCCGACCACGACCTTACGGCGTGATGCATTGGAGCTAGGGTAGACTTATGCTTTAAAATATTTTTATACTCTTTTCGCAGAAAAAAGAGTATATTCATTTTGCTCTGATGTTTGTAACGTACAGAACCGAACATCGTAGACCCACAAAAGTTACATCTAGATTATTTAGAATCACTAGAGGAGTCGATCTAGCCATGTCCGTCTGTCTCTATGCGATTTACTCTGGCAGTTTAAAAGCTACTTTGCTGAAACTTGGTATAGCCTTCTATTTTACCTATGTAGTACACTTATTTGAATCGGCCGGATCGGACTTTTGTACTTCAGTTCTGTTCAGTTCAGTTCTACTTCAGTTTATCCGAAAGCTTACGCTCGATAAATAAAACATTGCTCCGGCTTTAGCCGTCTATTATTAATATAATTACTGAGCCTCAAAGCCAGCAATTAGGGAGTAAAAGAACTCTCCAACATAATCGTCCTAAGAAGACTTATTATAACTGAAGTGCAAATCCACTGCAAGGTCGCACTGATAGCAGCAAACGCCGCTGGACCACATTTCAACCAATCCTGACACGCCTCCTACATCGGGTCTTTTTCTTGTACTGTTTTCTGCATCTGAGTTATTTGTTTCTGAATTAGTGTTGTTTACATATACATAGATAAAGAACTATTACTAAAGATACACTGTTTATAAGAACAAATAATATAATTATCCTTGCTTTTGCAATTCACTGAGTACTTTTCCATGCTTATAGCAACCACTTACCTCCAATTTAATTTTTTCATTATGTATTAAGTGAAGAATCCGTACATCATATTATTGTATCTTAACATCACAGATTTAAGATATATTCTTAAGAATTACAAAACACTATATCAAAATAAGTGAAGTAGGAAAATAAGTGAAAATTTGTTACTTTTGTCCAATTGTCTTGGCGAAGCCTCAAAGGTCGTCTCAAAGGTCGAGAGGGGATAAGACTTCTTGAAAGAAGACTGCTATAACTCAGTAATCTGTCACTGCATCGACTTGTGTATCTCCCAATTTGTGCCTCAACTGTGTGAAGATTTAGGTCTTTATGGATTGTGGAGTTATGTACATACCAGGGACAGCCAGTTAAAATAAATATAGAATGCAATTTCATTAGAAAATTTTTATTATTTAATCTTTTGCATTTTTTTGTTCGCAGTAAACAAGTGACTTGGTTAGCTGGGAAGGCAATTTAAAATGAGTTTGAGTTTGTCTGAGTCTGGTAATTCCACTCGCAATCATGATTCCAAGCCAGTCAGGCAATCGTGTAGTTCTGTTTGTCATTCAATCCATCAATGAGAAACAAAAATAGAAGCAGAATGATTTGAAACACTTAGTTAAATTCGCCAAATCAAATTTCTGCTTTGCTGTTGTTATTTAACGCCAAACGGACAAACTCAAGGCAATCTTCACATCAACAATCCAGTTAAGAAACAATCCAGTGCACATTACACTTATTAAATTTATTTAGTAAGTAGACTTCGCAACGTCTCAATTTTCGGTGCCTTCTCCGTTAGTGTTACAGCCAAGACCTTTTTTGTTGATTGAACTAAACGTTCGCAGGCACCTCCAGAGCTGGGATTAGCTGGACAATTAAACCTGCTTTGATAACCCTCCTAGGAGGTGCGTAAAAGATAACCATACGTCTTTGAGACGTATCAATGTTTTCCATTATTTTAAAACCACTTTTATCCATTTATTCACCATTTTTGAACTTACCTTGTTTCTTTATTTATTTCCTTAGAATTTAAAAACATTTATTTTATTAAAAAACAAAAAATTAACAAATTGAGTTTTATTAAAAAATAAACCAAAAAATCTAAGTCTTTTTTCATAGGAACTGTAGTTTTCTTAACAAATAAAATTAACACATTTTTCTTGCTGTGCTAGCTTATATACATATGAGATTTAACAAATTTAAAAAAAGTTTGGAAATATTTCCAATTTAAGTACAAGTTTTGCACAAATCACTTTTGTGTTCGCCGCATATAGGCTTATTGCATTCAACGCACACCATTTTTGACATGCGCCTTATTTTAGAGGGACAATAAAAACAATATCACTTCTTTTTCGGTTCCGCCTCTTGTCTTTTTTTAATATTGGCGTTTTCGAGCTTTTCAGGCAATGCGTTTTGAATGTTGCGTTTCAATATGTTACTCAAACTAGGAGTCTCCAATGGTTTTTCTTTCCAAGGTGATGTTAATAACTCAGACAAAGTTTTCATATACTCTCTTCCACATAACGGCTTTTGGTTGGTAAAGAACAAGTTGAAACATGAGAGCGGCTCAAATAGTAATTTGCATGTCTTAGTAGGACCTCTTGCCGTTCGAATAATATTTATGGCGGTAACTTTGCCAGAATCTTTTCCTTTTGAGGTACTCCAGCAGTACTTATTTTTGGCTCTTATGTTAGGCGCAGAGAACGTCCGTATATGACTTTTTGAAGACACATGAGAATCAGTAGATGTTATTTGATCGTCTTCAAATTAATTCGAAATTGCACCGGATTGTTCAAGTTCAATTTCAATATGTCCCACGTCGCTCTGAACATCGTCTTCAAATACTTCATTTTCCGACTCACTGTTTATATCCGACAATTTTGAATCGTCTGTAACCTCTTGCAAAAGTGCAGCAATTTGTGTATCATCTAAGCATTGCTTTTGATCCATTATACTTGATTTAACTCAAGAAAAAACCAAAAGCAAACTAAAAAAATAGATTTACGTGGAATGTAGAAGTCACACAAAGATAATCATACGTCTCTGAGACGTATGCAATAGCCAAAACTCCGAAAAGAACTTACCACAATTTGATGACCACCACCGAAAAGCTGCAGAACACGATTGATCAAAACTAAAAAATGAGCTTGCTCAAAAAACACTCTCTCGAGAGAGAGCGAAAAATGTAAAAAGCACACGTCTCTCAGACGTAGGTTATCAAAGCAGGGTTAAACTCCCATCTTATTCCTAAGTTCGCGACTTCCTTTTTAATATACTACCAAGATTTCTTTAACGTTTTTAAATTCATTTTCATTTCCTACAAAATTCGTGCCCATATCTGATCTTATCTATGCTGGAAACCCTCTCCTGTTGAAAAAATTGACATCGAATTGCATAAAATGTAAGGGGAGCTCCAAGCAATTTGAAAAAAAAAAACATTCAGTTTTGGCTAAATGGTTTTAGAAAATTAAATATAATGGAAGAAAAAATATTTTTTGGGAGCCCTGCTCTGCAATTCAAACTAATAAGTGAAAAAACATGCCTTCAAACTTGCTGTATGAAATAATCAAGATGTATAATTATTGAGCGGCAAACGCAGTCGTATGAAAGCGCGGACAATTCGACAATGGATAAATTCTTAAATATTCCACAGAGCATTGAATACACCACCTCCTTTAATATCTTGGCGCAATTTGAATAAGCATATTTATTGAAATAAGCAACCGTGTTTCCCTTAGATTTTATGAAAAGCGCAAGCAACATTTCCGACACAAATGATGAACCCTTCGAATTTTCATACATTATAAAACTTAAAAATGATCTCTCATTGCAAGTTTTTTTTAGCAATGCTACTATTTTTTGCTATATTAAAAAAAAAAGCTTCAATTATTTCATATCGCACATGTATCCCCCAAAAAAAAAAAAAAAAATATCGTAGATGCGTTGCCACGCCCATTTTTCCCAAAATTTGGTCCAGCTTAGACTTATTAACATAGTAAAAAAAACTAGATCAAAAAGTGTTGTTTCGTTTAGAAGTTAATAATTAATGCCACAAAAACTGGTCGTTTGCCCCATAGTGAACTTGTCGACAAATCTTTAGCAAGTTACCTAAGTAAGCATGTAAATGTGTATGTCTCGTGATATAATCTAACAATAGGACTTGACAGCGGATGCTTGTTCGGTAAAATTATAGGATGTCTGGCTTGTTTTGATAAGGTTACAAAATAATCGAGTCTTCCATGCACCGCCAATACCTCGTCATCATTCAGTCCTGGTGACAATTTGTAATTGTTGCTGTTCCGCACAATGAATCCATTTTCCTTGATATCCAGTAGTTCAGACTTATAGACCTCTCCCTTAGCTTGCTTTCAGAGAAGATATTCAGTCTTCTGCAAATCCAATGAAGTCAACTCACCAGTTTTCTCAGATCTGCGGCATATTCATTCAATAAATCTCATTGACAATCCAATACACCGTTTCAATTTAAGATAGGTGGAGAACCGATGAAGATTAATCAACGGCTCCCGTAGTACAGTTAACATGATTTTGCGCATTTCCAATACGTTGTGTGCGTCTGGTACAATATCCTGCAAGGGCCAATGAGATTCATCAGGTAGCAAAAATGGTTTTCCCTTAGTCCACATATTATTTGGCGTATAGGTTTTACTTCTCTGACTCTTTTATGACATGGTGTTGGTCATAACGGTGTTGGTCAGTTAATAGGGCCGATTTCGATTTGTATGACAGCTATATATATACTAGTCCGATTTTAATAAAATTTAGCACAAACGCGTATATTTATGTAGAAAGCGTGTTGGCCGAGTTTTGAAAAGATCAGTCAATAAATGTGCGAGTTATTCCCTAAACCGATTTAGGTTCGTATGGCAGCTATAACATATAGTGATCCGATCCGACCGATTCAAACTAGTGTACTACCTAGGTAAAAAAGAAGGCTATAAAAACCAAGTTTCGGCAAAATAGCATTTAAGACGACGGAGTAAATCGCATAGAAACAGAGGTACAGACGGACATGGCTATATCGACTCCTCTAGTGATTCTAAATAATCTAGATGTAACTTTTGTGGGTCTACGATGTTCGGTTCTGTACGTTACAAACATCAGAGCAAAATGAATATACTCTTTTTTCTGCGAAAAGAGTATAAAAATATAGCTCCAATGCATCACGCCATAAGGTCGTGGTCGGCACGCCGACTTATCATTCCATACATTGCAATGCAGCAATCCGGAAGGCAGTGTCCGATTACCGCTGCCGGACGTTCTTAGCATGGAGCGCTGAACTCATTTTGGGCGCGTCAGCATTGTTTGTGTGAAGCTACTTAGTTGCTAGGGTACTGTTTATATAAAATTACTTAGTTGCTGAATCAAATACATCTAATACTCTTTTCAGTTGTTAACTTTGTTAACTTGGGACGCGACTAGCGAAACAGCTTGTGGGGAGGTTCTGCGGCACATTATTAGATACCCACTTGTCTATATTTAATAGAAGATAGAATGAAAGAGAAAAAGTAGAAAAGAAAGATTTGTCATGCTTTTTGATTGCAGCACTCGCGCGGCTAAGCCCACCCTGCCTTTGAGGTTGATCGCGCGGATATTATGACAACCTCCCAAATTTTTATTGAATTGTACCCCTCCCTTCTCTACGCTGGGGAAAATAAGAAAACTTAACACTTCATTTATCTTTAATCTTTTTTTTTTTTTTTGAAAAAGGCATTTTTCCATAAGGTATTTTAACTCTAATGAATTATTTTACATAATTTCAATTTAGATAAAGTTTTAATTTTAATTTTAAAGGCATTCTTCCAAAAGTTATTCTTTCCAACAGGTATTTCACCTCTAATGATTGATTTTACATAATTTCACTATTTACATAAAGTTTCAATTTAAAATAGTTTATATAATTCTCCATGTGCAATAAAGCAATAGAATGCCGATAAATACAACTCGAATTACAAAAGTGCCTTCAATAGTGCCGTAATAAGAATGTTTTGATTTATTACTCCACTAGAATCTCGTTTGTTTGCTTTATTTTTGTTTGTGTAGTAATTAGAATAAAGAAAAGACCAAAAAGAACCAAAAATAGTAATAGAGGCAAAACTATAAATAGCTCCAGGTTTAACAATAACAAAAAATCACTGTTCTGTGCACTTGCTGTACTAACGAAACTAAGCGACAAAGCAGAGGCCAAGTTACACTCAACGTTATCGCTTTTTAATTATACCCTGTACCTAAAAAGGTACAAGGGTATATAAAGTTTGTCAAATGTATGTAATATAGAGAAGGAGACGTCAGAGACCCCCCAAAGTTACCTAATGTATGATCAGGGTGACTAGAGAAATCGATCTAGCCATGTCCGTCTGTCTGTCTGTCTGTCTGTCCGTCTGTATGAACACCTCGTTCTCAGAGATGGTAAGGCCTAGAAAGTTCCGGTTTGTTGCTACTAATCATTTGTTCTGCAGGTTAGATCAAGTTTATTATATTTTTTTAATATCCGATTTAGGTTCGGAATAAAAAGTATAAAACCACAACAACCTAAAAAAAAGGAAAAATGTTCATAGGCCATAACTTTTTTGTTTGCTATCATATTATTACGAAAGCCTGCAGTTGGAAGTTCTTATATGTTCTCAATAAGAATGTGAAGTTTCGATCTGATCGGGCGACTATATCATATAGCTCCCATAGGGCCGATCGAAAGTGCAAAAATCGTTTTAACGTCATAATTTCTTTATCTTTAAAGATATTTTATTCAAATTAAGAAACAATGTGAACTTTAAAATACTCAGCAGTTGTGCAAAGTTTTAAAAAAATGGGAGATCTACATTATATAGCTTCCATAGGGCTAATCGGTCAAGAAATCCGATTTCTGTGCTTTTTTGTCAGAAAACGGGTTATTTTTGAAACAATCGCAACCAAAGTAAGCACAAGACAGTTTTTAGTATAAGTTTCGAATAACTCCAAATTTTATTGAAATCGGATGACTATATCATATAGCTTCCATAGGGCTAATCGGTCAAAAAAGTCGATTTCTGTTTTGTCAGAAAACGGGTTCTTTATGAACCAATCGCATCCAAATTAAGCACAAGACAGTTTTTAGTATAAATTTTTAATAGCATAAAATTTTGTTGAAATCAGATGGCTATATCATATAGCTCCCATAGGGCTAATCGGACAAAAACTCCGATTTTTTGTTTTTTTTTTTTTTTTTTGTCAGAAATCGGGTTAGTTATGCACGAATCGCAGCCAAAAATACCATATGATAGTTTCTTTTGTAATGACCCATAAAGCGAAGTTTTAATCTGATCGGAGTACCATAACATATAGTTTCCGTATGGCCTCTTGGAAGTGCAGAAATTGTTTTAACGTCGTAATTTCTTTGGTATTAAAGATATCTCTATTAAATTTGGGAATAAGTCGTGCTTTAGGACACCAATCAATTGTGCAAAATTTAATCGAAATCAGATGGTATTTTTATTATTTTTATTTTTATTTTTTGTTTTTACGCTCCCTACAGGTACAGGGTATCTCAAACTCGGCTGCGCCCGAGTTTAACGTTCCGAATTTTTTTGATATGAAAGGTGGTTTGAACTTACCCAGATCTCGATGAGGCCTCCTCGGTGATGCTGCTACTGGGAAGAGGAGGGGGTTTTGGGGTTTGGTACATCTGAGTGGTGTTTTTTTTTTTTTTTTTTTTTTTTAACTTTTACTTTTAATATCCACTAAAAGTTACATACAAAATTTAAGTGGAAACAAATACTTGTATTCGTAGCTCCTTTGTCTTTTGTCTTTTTTTGTTTTGTTTTTTCAGGTGTTTGTTTAAGTTTTTGTAATTTTGATTATTTTTCGTTATACTGCAGGGAGTAGATATAGTGTGCACTTGGTGCAGTGTTGTCGTAGGAAGTACTTATTGGCGGTCACTTTGAATTGATTGCACTTTATTTCTCTTACAAAAAACTTTCCTATTTCTGGCTTCTTTTTTAGACTCTTTTCGAAGAAAAAGGAGTCTATTCACTTTGCTCTGATGTTTGTAACGCACAGAACCAAACATCGTAGACCCACAAAAGTTACATCTAGAATACTTAGAATCACTAGAGGAGTCGATATAGCCATGTCCGTCTGTCCGTCTGTTTCTATGCGATTTACTCCGTCGTCTTAAAAGCTATTTTGCTGAAACTTGGTATTTAGCCTTCTTTTTTACCTAGGTAGTACACTAGTTTGAATCGGTCGGATCGGACTACTATATCATATAGCTGCCATACGAACCTAAATCGGTTTAGGGAATAACTCGCACATTTATTGACTGATCTTTTCAAAACTCGGCCAACACGTTTTCTACATAAATATACGCGTTTGTACTCAATTTTATTAAAATCGGACTACTATATCATATAGCTGTCATACAAATCGAAATCGGCCCTATTAACTGACCAACCCCGTTCATGTGATTTACGGCAGAAACAACTTCGAAAAGAGTCTGTAATCTTCGGCACCCCGAAGATAACGTTGGGATTTTTTTTACATATTTATTGGAAGTTTTAGGATGAATTCCCTTGCTGTGCTCTTCCCTTAGTCTGCACTGCTAGGTGATACTTTCCTTTTCTCCAATTCAGTGGCCCTACGAACACGCTTTTGACTATTTGTTCTTCTGAATTATACTATCGCCCCTATAATTACCCGTTCGGCTATATATATATATATATATTTATAATTAATTTATATAATTAGTGTGTGTGTTTTTTTTTTGTTTCCTTTTTAAATTGAATTATAACATCATAATGTCTAACCCAAAGTATACCTAACAAACTTTCCTGATAAAATCTGAAAGTCCGATTTGTGGCTGCACGGTCCAGAGATTCTTAAGAAACCCCAATCTCAATGGGCTACTACTCGTTCTACTGATGTACCACTCCCTGAATAGTGCTCCTAGCCGTATCGCCCCATATTGATCTAACGTGTGTCTGTAAGTTCCTTAACTCCTTTTCAAAGCATGTGCGTGTTTTTGGATATGTGGCCAAGTTTATTCGACATATCCGAAGTTCTTGACTTTCTTTGCTGATCCGATCGGTTCAAAAGGCTCACCTCTGGGATGATTACAAGTGCTTGATTAACAAAAAGCAAATTGCCACCTCCAGTTCTCTTTCATCTTTAGCACCATTCTTGGATGACTTCGGATTGTTAAGAGTTGGTGGAAGGTTTCAAAACTCAAACTTCGACTTCGACGCACGTCATCCTATTGTCATGTCTAGACAGCATCCCATCACACGAGCATTAATAATGCATTTTCATCTCAAGAATCGAAACTCATGACCACGATCTCTACTTGTTCTGATACGCCATCAGAGCTAAACGACAATATGTTGAACATAACATGGCTGATCTACCAAAGGTTGATCTGTCATGGTGGCAGGTGTTGACTATTGCGGAACATTCTTTTACAAAGGTGGCGTGCGCACTCAGCCTCCAGTCAAATGCTTTATCAACTTTCCTCAGTGCACTTCACCGAGGGCGTCAGAAGCAGATATGGTCGGACAATGATACAAACTTGGTTGTAACTAAATATGAGTTAGCAGATCTTAAGCGCTTGTTCTTCAGCAGCTAAAATTTGAAGTCTGTTCGATAATTTTGGTGTTGGAATGGAGTGGCGTTTTATTCCCCCACGTTCTGCTGATTTTTGTGGCTTTTGGGTAGTTGCAGTCAAAACGGCTAAACATCATTGTTACAGTTCTGTTGGCAACTCCCTCCTAGAGTTTGATGAACTACGAACTCTCGTCTGTCATATATAACAAATTAATAACTCACGGCCATTGTTACCACTTTCAGAAAACCATGACGATCTAGATGTGCTCACTCTAGCTCATGTTCTTGGTACAGATCAACCTTCTTCGAGCCTGACGTCAACAAACTCGGTTACAATCGTCTCGATCGTTGGCAACGTGTGGCTTATCTGCAGCAGACATTTTGGGCGCGATGGCGTGAAGAATATTTGACCTCGCCGCAGCAACGCTCAAATGGCAACGACATTCTCCCGGACTACAACTTGGTGACATCGGACTGGTCAAAAATGAGAATCTACTGAGTTGAAGACCGCTGCGGAGACGACTAGCAGAGCTTTAACTAAGTTGTGCCTTCCTCCGAAAGATGATGTTGAAAGCCCGTGACTTCCAACGGCGCCCAATCTAAAAGCTTATCTAGCTTAGCTTAATTAAGTTCCGATCTAGTTCAAATTCATTGATTTTTAGACTCTTTTCGAAGAAAAAGGAGTCTATTCACTTTGCTCTGATGTTTGTAACGCACAGAACCAAACATCGTAGACCCACAAAAGTTACATCTAGAATACTTAGAATCATTAGAGGAGTCGATATAGCCATGTCCGTCTGTCCGTCTGTCCGTCTGTACATATCTGATTTAATCCGTCAGTTTAAAAGCTATTTTGCTGAAACTTGGTATATAGCCTTCTTTTTTACCTAGGTAGTACACTAGTTTGAATCGGTCGGATCGGATCACTATATCTTATAGCTGTCATACGAACCTAAATCGGTTTAGGAAATAACTCCCACATTTATTATCCGATCCTGTTTAAATTTAGCATGCGTATGTTTTTTACAGCAGTTAATATATGCAGCTAATTTCGTAAGGATCGGACTACTATATAATTATAGCTGCCATACAAATCGGTTTAGGGATTATCTCCCACATTTATTATCCGATCCTGTTTAAATTTAGCATGCGTATGTTTTTTACAGCAGTTAATATATGCAGCTAATTTCGTAAGGATCGGACTACTATATCATATAGCTGTCATACAAATCGAGATCGGCCCTATTAACTGACCAACCCCGTTCATGTGATTTACGGCAGAAACAACTTCGAAAAGAGTCTGTAATCTTCGGCACCCCGAAGATAACGTTGGTATTTTCTATATGGGTTCTGTTAAGTTTTTATACCCTGTACCTTACTTGGTACAAGGGTATATTAAGTTTGTGCAAATGTATGTAACATAGAGAAGAAGACGTCGGAGACCCCCAAAAGTTACCTACAATACGATCCGGGTGACTACAGAAATTGATATAGCGATTTCCGTCCGTCTGTCCGTCCGTACAACATAGATGGTTTGTCGCTGTTACTTTTATGACGATCAAGTTGTCTAGGCTTGATAAGGACTGCATATGAAGTATGTGTAAGTTTATATCTTCGACGGTATTGTTTATGTTTATGTGTTTGAACGAGTTTATGGAGAGGTTTGTCTGTAGTTCGAATTCCAAAGCTGTGTCTTCATATGCCAAGCCGTTAATTTTGACCGTAGAGTTGTTGAATGTAAGTATCGCTGACCCGTTGATGCTGAATGGTTTCTGGCTATAGGATGTGACGTTGGTATTTAAGGTGTTGAATATAAGGATGTGCCGCTGTTCAATTTCTTTGATGATCTCCTGTTGACCGATGTCCTTTATGTCGCATGTTGCGGTCTGGTTGTAGAGAATGCCTTTGAGACAATGGGTGTTAATTAGGTTGGTTTGTGATCCAGCACTTTCGCGAATATATGTTTGATGTACTTTAGGACACTTATTTTCGTAATATAAAATTTAATCGTTTTGAACATATACAATATAGTTGGGTACAATTAAGAATTTAGTTTTATATAGTTTTAAAGGGACAATATGTCCTATTCCGTACATTTGAATGTTAAATACAGGTATTTTCACATGGAATATTATATGGAAATCATTAATATAGCTTTCTTAGTTTAATAATCTATATAGGTGCTCATCTGATTCTAATAATATATTTTGGTTGGAAATGAATGTGCTTATAGATTTAATTTAGTGAGGAGAACACTTTCTGCTATGTTGTTTATGTGGTTATTTCAGATATCACTATTGAAACTTATTCTAGTAACATATTGTAGCAGATGTATTTCTTTTTGTTCCTCATTAAACGATTTGTAAATTTGGTTACTATAATTATACCCTGTACCTAAAAAGGTACAAGGGTATATTAAGTTTTTTTTTATAAATTCATTAATTATTTCATGTTCTGTAATATTTTCAAATCTTAATATAGTTTCCTTATTAAGTAATGTTTGTTTATTAATATTTTCTGTTACTTCTTTTTGGCTTTCTTCAACAACGTTAAATTTTTTGTTTATTGGTTTATGCGTCTTTAGCGTCCATATTTTCTGTTACAGATTTAATTAAGCTACCTTTTCCCTTTCCTTGGGATTAGTGGATTCAAATTTATTTTTAACTGGTCTAATTTTGTTTTTGGACCATCTATGAATTCTTCCGAAAATCTTACTTGTTTTAAACTGTATAATGCTGATTCTATACCTTCCATATTCTCTATAAAATTTTTCGTGTTGATCTTGTGTAAGAGGTGTTTATGGATCGTATTACCCTTGTGTTTCCCAGATTTATTTTTGCTACCTGATCCTGTTCCCTCAGTTGTTGGACTTGGATATTTTGTGCTGTTACACAGCAGAATCTGGAAAATATGACTCTAATTACTATTTTGTTGTTTTTTTGATTTTAGATTTATGGCTTTTTTGGTTTTCCTTTGAAATAATAGTTAAGCCTTTCTCTTATTTTACGATGTGTTTAGAAAATCGAGGTGTTAGTTTATTTGTCCTATTTTCTTTCCTAAATACTGTCTTTTGGTAAACTTGATGCACGTTTAGTGCTATTTTAATTGAAATTGGGTTTATAAGGTCAACTTGGTCAGGCAAGGCGACCAAATTTGGGTTAATGAATGACATGGTCGCTCCCGTGAAATTTTAAAGAGTGTTTGGTTTTTTAAATTGATTATGATATGGTAAGAGAGATTCGGACTTTTCTTTAGCTAAATATCTTGCTTGTTTCTCGAGGCACTTGGTTGAAAATTTGCGTCCTCGTCTATATTATGCAGTGGATTGAACCTTTAGTCCTATTAGAACTTGAAGTTTCGGGTCTTTTCAGTTCGTAATGACGGCTAGTTTGATGGTTTATTGGCATTATTGCCGGTACGTCATTTCCCTTGGATTGGAAAATCTCTCTGTCGTTCGTGTCGCATTGTCGGTAAACCCTTTTTGTGTAATTCCGATTACCCTGATATTCTAAGTATTCTAACTGCCTAGTTTCCTGTTTTCACTTGTTTCCTTGAAGGTAAGTATCCCTTTCCTTAACGGCCCAATCGAAGTCTTCTTGGAGGCAGGTAGGTTCCATGGACCTCACCGCTAGTCCAAGTGGGCCTCTAATGGCTTTAAGGAACGTACTTAGGCAAGTGTTTGCGAACAAAATTTCTTTGTTCTGTAAAGCGTTGGTTCGTATTCAATGTTATCCGTTAGTTTAAAAAGAGTCGTTCTAATTTCGTAAATTATTTCGAAGAGGGTTTGTAATGGAAGTTGCGCATAGGCGAGGCTATGAAGTTCGAACATAAGAGTTTGTTCGTCGCGTTTGTCAGAGCAAAGCAAAATTAGTGCGTCTTTAATCTCGTCCCAATTAAGGCTGGCTCCCGATGTGTAAGCCGCATCGTCGGTTTTGCCCTCAATTTTCTGCCTAATTGCGTTAAGAAGCATTTGTCCGTAAGTTGTCTTGTCGGTTCCCCTGATCAAGAGGAGGATTTCTTCTACATTTTTAATAAAGTCGCTGGGTTTTTTTCGGGTTGCCGTTATAAGGCGGAAGGAAACTTATTACATCCGGGATTTTCAGGGACGATACTAAGTCTATTTGATTTCCTGCGTTTACAGCCTGGTTGAGTGGAGGGGAGCTCGTGGATGAATTCATTGGTGGGATCGAAGATAGTCTTCTAACCGTTTTGAGAGATTGTTAAAGTTCTTCCCTAATATCTGTTAGGCTAGCTCTGACTCTGCTCATAGTGTTTGGGATAAGTCTTTTAACTTTCCCAATTGCAGACATTTATTATCTTATTTTCGAA
>JBAMCM010000584.1:0-13755 GCA_037075145.1 Scaptodrosophila latifasciaeformis | reverse complement strand
CGGATACTGGATAGAAACTGCTGGCTTTTACCCTGGCTCAACTATCATAAGATAGATATAAACTGGTGCATACTTTTAGGTGTGCTATGAATACCACCCGACGAAGAAGTAGGCAATGATATTGACGATCTGTGTGACCCAACCCAGTACCAGCCGTCAAGCTGCTATTGCTGTGGTAAATCGGAATGCATCCTCTTTTGGAAACACCAGCTCTTCCAACAAGGTGCAGCCCAAGCCACCTCCTATAGTTTTGGAAGGAGTCGACAACGTAAACTTGCTGATGCAGAACGTCCAAAAAATCGTAGACCTAAGCAAGGTAGATGTTAAGGCGTCTGTTGATCGCACTAAGAGTTTTTAGTGAACTTTAATTTTCAACAACAAAGAGACGAGAATGATTCACGAATACCTTGCTTATATGTACCAACGAACGAAAGTGTAAAACAAAGGTGCTTGTGCTGAAGCGAGGCCGATTGCCTTGGTTGCAATATACTAAACCGAGATCGAAGCAAGATAAAAGCTCGTACAAGAGAGCTGATGTGTAAGCTTAACCGAAAGTAAGCACAAAGAAGATGACAAAGTAGGCAGTGCAATAACAAAATGATGTTGCTTAATAATGTGTGCATATTTTGAACTAACTATAGTAGTTACAGTATTTGGCGGGATTTTTAAATGCAAAAATATTTATGATTTGTTTGTTGTGGCTAGCCCGATCATGCTCCCCCCGTTGAGACCCTGTGCTTCAACTGAATCCTTAAGGGGCAGGCGGCAGAGTTTGTGCACAGCCCTTTTGATTACACCAGATGCAGTTTTTAGTTCAGCAACTCTGCATATTCCATCCTTGCCTGGTATTAAGGTAATCACTCTAGCCAATGGCCATCGCATAGTTGGTAGACATTCGTCCTTAACGAGCGCTACGTCATTTAATTTAAGAGGTTGCGTAGAAGAACGCCACCTTGCCCTTTGCTGTAAGCTTGTGGGGTATTCTTCTCGCCAACGATTCCAAAAGATTTGTTGTAGTTCAGGCTGGTCAAATCAGGCTCCACAATGGTTTCTGAAGGGGCGTCAACACATCTATGTCATCAGGGTTTTCTGTAAGTACGAAGCTCGTCGAAATTTAACAGAGATCGACCGACGGATTTATAAAGGTGATGTTTGACCGTCTTCATGGGTGCCTCCCAGAGTCCGCCAACATGAGCAGAGCGAGGAGGAATGAAATTCCACACAATATTGTACGCCAGACACCAGATACGAATTTCTTCTCGATGGGAATTAGTTGTCATATGCCGTTTTAGATCAGAGAGCTCATTCTTGGCTCCTACGATATTGGTGCCATTGTCTGACCATATGTGTCGCTAGAAATTGCTTTAAAGCTCCAAGAAATGCAGCTGTTGATAAGTCCTTAACCAGCGCCATGTGAATGGCCTTGCTTGCAAAGCAGACGAAGACTCCAATGTAGCATTTAATGGGGGATCTGTTCCGGACTTTCGATTTGTAAAGGAAGGGACTGCAGTAGTCCACACCAGTAACAGAAAAGGCTCGTAGATATTGAACGCGGTCCTTGGGCAGATCTGCCATAATGGGCTCCATTTTGAGACCGCCAATTGGCCAGAATTGTAAGCGTATGTTGACAAGCAAGGCTCGAGGCCCAGCATGTAAATTCACCTTATGATAATGGGAAATCATTGCAGCAGTGATTGGATGGCGACTGGGCAAAATTATGGGATGTCTCGCACTATAATCCAGGGATGAATTTTTGAGACGTCCTCCAACTCGCAGTACGCCTCTGGCGTCTATAAAGGGATTGAGGGCAGCTAGAGAACTTGATCTCTTAATGGTTCCGGTTGATTGTAGCTCCTTGAAGTCGTCTTGAAGATGGGCTAATTGCACAATTCGCATTACAATGCCCATCTGCGTCACTTCGGATACAAGTTTGGCCAGCAGTAAGGCTCCCCTTAACTCCAACTTTGGTATGGTTTGAGTGTTCAGAGGGGAACGCGAGATTTGGAACATAGCAAAAGACTGGTCCGCACTTGAATTCCCGATACTACGTATAGACATGACATGCAAGAATCCATTGAAATCCATTTCAGATTTCCTGCCAGGTCGTGTGAAGTTCCAAAGGTAGCCTCTCATCCCATGATAGTCGGTTTTTGCAAAGGCCTTGCAAGAAAAATTTTGTCTTCGTAATCACCGGTCCAAGCAGCCCAAGAGGATCGTAAAATCGTGCAATGGCGGACAGGACCGATCGTCTACAAGGTTTGGAGTTATCTTGAATGGAGACGGCGAGAACAGCAACCGGTAAGAGGAGGCTTCCCATACTAAACCCAATGTTTTAGTGACATCGCTCCCGTCATCATATTTTAAAAATGTTTCCTTTTCATCTTCTGCAAGCCCATTAAGCACTTCGGGATGACTCGAGCACCATTTTCTTGGTTTGAAATGACCTCGTGCTAGAAGACTAGTTGTCTGGGTCATTTTCTCCACTGCATCAGATACTGAATGACCTCCTGAGATAAAGTCATCCACATAAAATACATTAATTACAGCTGCCGCACCAATGGGAAAATCGTCAATTTCTACCTTAGCCAATTCGTGCGTTGCTCTCACGGATAGAAAGGCGGCTGCCTTGATACCATATGTAACCGTGTCTAATTTATAAATTTCGATTGGATTTTGCCAAAGTATGCACTGATAAAAACTGTCTTCTTCGTTGACCCTCACGCATCGGTACATTTTGCATATGTCCCCAGTTAGAGCAACTGGGTAGGAACGGAAACGAATAAGTGCCTCAAACATATCCATCAAAAACTAATCGTAGTTTAGTCGTTGTGCTGTCTTCCTTCACTACACAGTGATGCGGCAAGAAATATTTACAGCGGCCTATTAAACCAGAAGGAACCACCGACATGTGCTTCAGGTCCAAATATTCTCTTATGAAGGCTGAGTAACTTTCATTCAAATCAGGATGGCGAGTCAACTTTCTTTCAAGGTTTAAAAATCGCTTGTATGCTTGCGTGTAAGATTCGCCCAACAGTTCCAGATTGTGCCTGAATGGCAAACGAACAACATATTCTCCAGAAGGCATACGAATACACCCCTTTTTGAAGTAGTCTTCAGACTCTTGTTCTTCCTTGCTTCTTGGATGAACAGCCTTCTTACAACCTTCCAGTTCCCAGAATTTTCTGCCCAACTCTTCTAGGCGATAATCAATATGGTCCACGTCCTTCTGCATAACCACAATCGAGTCACCTGAAGTTTGATGAGTTCCTCCAGGTACAACCCAACCAAGGCGAGTCTTCTGGAGAAGTGGTAACTCAGGGCTTATTTTAATTTGGCCGACACAAAGATAAGCTGTCACAAAGGTAGAAATCCACTAGTTGAGCCTTGTTTAAAGACGGATCAGCCAATTCTATATTGGGAGGAACTTCCCATCCTTTAATATCCACATCGATGTTGGGCTGACAACCAGTGATGGTTGGCACTACCACAGCAGTGAAAGTGGCGGCAAACAAGATAAAAGCTCGTACAAGAGAACTTATGTGTAAGCTTAACAGAAAGTAAGCACAAAGAAGATGACAAAGTAGGCAGTGCAATAACACAATGATGCTGCTTAATGGTGTGTACATATTTTGAACTAATTATAGTAGTTACAGTATTTGGCGGGAATTTTAAATGCGAAAATATTTATGATAGGTTTGTTGTGGCTGGCCCGAACAGCGTCTATGGGCGGTGTGATGCTTTACGCGGCTGATGCTAGCACATTTCGTAGCATAGTTAACTGGCTCGAGAATGATAAGTACGAGTTCCACTGCTATCAGTTGAAAGAAGATAGGCCTTACAAAGTATGCGTGAAGGTTTTGCATTACAGTACGCTACTCAGTTGGATTAAGGAAGACCTGGAAAAAGTCGGTTACAAGGTGCTCGATGTACATACACCGCTGAAGCGTAATGAGCCAGGCACCTCAGATGCAATGCCAGTCAACATGTTCTTCCTGAACATTGCCACTGCGGCCAACAACAAGGAGATTCTGGCAGACAACGCATCGAGCCATGGACTTGCTACAATTGTGGTGGGCAGCATCCCGCTAATTATAAAGGTTGAACCAAACGACAAGCGTTTCTGCAGCGGTCTAGACCCAGAAGTGGTGTGACCGGAAGAACAGAGGTCTATGAGCGACCATTAACACAGGTTTCTCCTGGAGGTAGGCAGATCGCCACTTCTCAAGGTGGATTATCGTATGCAGATGTAGCTAAAGGAAATACTCACCACAAACAGCCACAGAGCCAGGCGCAACAACAACAACAACAGCAACAGTCAAATGACATAAGTCTCAGCCGCCAAAGGATCCGCAGCCGGCTAAGGTCGCCTGGGGGTGCACTTCAGGCCTCGACGGATAATAGCAGTGGCATAGAATCCATCCTACGTACGCTTAACAAAAACATTTCTTATCTGCGCTCGATTCAAGAGCTAACGATGATGATGATGAAGCAACAACAACAACAGTCACAGCAGCAGGGACAGATTATTAATTTGCTCACTGCTCTGCAAGCGCGCCTAGCACTATAATGATGCCACTGCGCATTTTAGTGTGGAACGCCGATGACGTGTCCACGAAGCTGCCCGAAGTTGAATGCTTTGTGCGGCGCTATGAGATCGATGTTTTGCTGCTCAGTGAGACACATTATAAGGAGGCACAGGCAACCAAAATCTATCTATATGAGGCCTATACAGCCAACGATCCGCGAGACGGCAACGCCAAGGGTGGTGCAGCGATTCTGGTCAAGTCTAATCTGGTTCACTTTCCTCTCACACCAATAGCCACTGACAAAGTGCAACTCACGTCTGCAGCCATCGAGACAGTTCATGGCTCTGTCAATTTTGGTGCGATATACTGTCCCCCGAGGTCCACATGGATTACGGACAATGTTACAAATTCATCGTCGCGGGCGACTGGAATGCATCCCGCTGGCTCTTGGGTGGGGGGAGATGTGACCAATGATGTCATGCGCTGGCGAATCTAGTCCTGATCTCGGATATGAACACTCTAGCAAGCGGAAGCCCTACGAGATTTCCATGCGGCAGTAGAGGCTCCCCTGGTTATATTGATTTTGCTGTCACAAGGGGCATCCTAGGAATTCACGCTGAGATACGGCCAGCTGTTGAGCTCAGCTCCGACCACCTTCCACTCATAATCAGGCTTGATGAAACAGCAACAGCTTATCCCAAAATGGAGCGGCTTATTACTAGTCACACTAACCTGGAGCGATTCCAAGAGCAGCTTGAGTCCTCATTGAATCTTAACACGGTATTGAACTCCGAGAGGGACATAGAAGAAGCTGTCGACTGTCTCATCCATAAAACTAGGACTGCAGCCAGAGTGGCTACTTAGAGTCCGGTTGGGAGAACCGCAGCAGCTAGGATTCCGATAACCAGAGAGATTCTGCTGCTCATTGCTGAGAAGAGGCGCCTACGCATTAGATGGATGAGGTCTTGTCACCCGCTTGACAAAGCTGAATGGAACAGAACGAAGAGTTTGCTCCATCGCACATTGATGGAGCATAAGTCCGCTTGGTTTGACGACAGGCTGACCAACACTGGTACGGAACGCGATGCGACACACTCGCTATGGAAAGCCACACACGCTATTAAAAGACGTTGCGAAAGAAAGGCGCCATTGATAGATAGCAATGGCACATGGTGCCTAAGTATTTGCTGAACACCTTGCTGAGCGCTTTCAACCACTTCACCTCGCCACTTCGCCTCGCAGCAGGTTGAAGAGACCAGTTGACCCAAGCGCTCCAAATGGACCTGCTGATTAAACCGATTACCCACAGTGAGATTGCGGACGTCATCGCTCACCAAAAGAGCTCCAGGGCATGATGTCTCCTGTACATAACGCTTATATTCAACGCTATAGTGAGACTGCAATGCTTCCCATCCCAGTGGAAACTCGGTATAATCTCCTTGATTCACAAACCTGGCAATCCGGTTAGGAACCCTGGCTCTTATCGGCCAATCAGTCTCCTCCCTTCGATCTCGAAAGTGTTTGAGCGAGTGATTGAAGTACGGATGGTGAGATTTATGGAAGCCAGGGGAATCCTACCTGAGCACCAGTTCGGTTTTCGTGCTGGTCATAGCACGTGCTTTTGAGAGCAAAGAGTACTGGAACGCCCTCTTCCTAAATGTTCGTTAGGCATTTGATCGTGTGTGGCAAACCGGCCTTCAGCTAAAAATTAAGCAAACGCTGCCTGTACCATACTTCGGCCTCCTGAGGTCGTACCTGGAGAACAGACGATTTGCGGTTCGACTTTACTCGGCTCTCTCAACTGAGCGTGATGTGGCAGCCGGAATACCACTGGAAAATGTACTTGGTCCTCTGCTCTACTGCTTGTTCACCCATGAAATGCGGCGGCCGGATGCTAGCCTACCCGGGAAGTGAATGTTGTCTACATTTGCCGATGTTCCCCAGCTGAACTCAGTCAAATATCTTGGAGTCACTCTGGACCGCAGATTCACATTCTCCAAACAAATAAGTAAAATGAGACAGCGCATACGAGCTGCGGCGTCAAAGAACTTTTGGCTTATAAGCTCGCGAAGCAAATTGTCACTCACCAACAAGGTGAGATTTGGCGCATGGCTAGTGACAGCCAAATCCGAAGAGTCCAGGCTACCCAAAATAAGATCATGAGGACGATGACCGGCTGCGAGTGGTTTGTAAGGAATACCACCCTACATAAACATTTAAAATTACCTACGGTCTTCGAGGCAATAAACATGCACTCTAGTCGGTACCACGATAGGCTAGAGGGTCACAGGAATCGATTAGCGAAGGCCCTTACTGGAACTCGACAACCTAAGAGGCTTCACAGGAGACAACGGAAGGACCTCATCCGGCGGTCACCCTTGACAAGAGCCAGGAGGCGAAATTGACGTTTTATGTATGTGTTGTTTTGTGTTAGTTATTATTTGTTATTAATTGTCATTCTTAAAGCTAATTTGTAGTTAGCCGGCGCGACCGTAAGGGCTGAATTACTAGAAACCAAGGTCACAAAGGGGTTCCTAAGATACCCCATAAAAAAAGTTTCTAAGGCGAATTTTCCTGGTTTCATGATGGTTAATTCCAGGTTGCTAAAGAGTCTATTGTTGATGTTTGTCTATTGCGGTTAGGACATCTTCGGAAGTGCGATGCCATTAATTACAGAAGGATTAAGATATTTTTTCAAGTCGGGTAGTGGTTCGTCGGGTTTGTGTTCGTGGTGGTAAATTGTGCTTCTATGATATGTGGGGAATGGAATACTAAATTTACAATCTGGTCTGTCTAGTCTTGAAGTTGAGTCTAGTCTTGAGTCTTGAAGACCTTTATGGGGGCTTTTACGCTCTGGATTAGTTCGTGTCCTGAACTTTCTGCGCTATGTTGTGTTGATGCTTTTGAATTAATCTGGTCTTTTGGTATCGTGGAAAGGGCATCAGCCACTACGTTTTTCCTCCCGGCCTTATAACATATTTTATAGTCATATTCCTCCAGATATGACTTCCATCTCTTGATTCTCGCATTTCTATTCCAGCTACTCAGGGAGTGTGTTAATGGTTGGTGATCTGTGAAGATCTTTACCTTTGTTTTACCGTACAGTTAATTTCAGAGTGTTTTGACAGCCCATGGAAATTGTTCTTGATAGAAACGAAATAGGCTGGTTGTTTGGCGATAAATACCAAAATTCTTTCAATAGACTCATAAGAGCAAATCGACAGACTACTCAAAGTAGAAATAAAATCCAAACAAACACAAATTATATTTCACATTAAAATACCAAAATTCGAGTAGGACATCTGTAAAATTTCACCCAAAGACATATTGTACGATAACAAACTTAATCAAAAGATAGACGACGTACCTATCCAGCTGTCACCCCAGAACAGCAGAAAACAACGTGTTACCCCGATCAACTTCGTTCCGTCCATCCATCTTTATAGCCGTCCCGTCACACTAGTGGGGAGGAGTTACCACATCAAAAGCCTCTACGTGAACTTCCCCACCCAATAAACCTCCAGAGGACCAACGAAAAAATTCCTCAAAACAGCTCAGGAAAGAAACAACGAAGACCTTCCTCAAATTTGCTGGGTGAAATAAAACACTATTCCATTTTTGTGAGATTAGTCTCAAGTGTACTGTCAAACTGACAAGTAGTAAAAAATAACATATTAAAATATAACTATTTCCTCTTTGAAAATAATAACTTGACGAAGAAGCCAACCCACACCCCCAAGATCAAAACCAGGAGAGGTCAACACTTCGCAAGCTGACTGATTCAATCTCTTCTCAAAAATGCAGAATTATGCGTAGTTCTCAACTCTACACGCAATACCAAAAAAATTTGGAGAGTTATTCTAATCCCAATACACCAATACTAGTGCACACTGCGTTTTTCAGAGTGATTCTCGTTTCCGGGCAGACACGTATTTCCTCCCGCTCCTACCAGCGACCAGACTACGTTCGGCAGAAACTGTAACGGTTGTCTGCCGCGCAACAACAGAATAGAAAAGGCCCCTGCATGGCGCGTCAAGCAGAAGCACGAAATTGGTAGGAATATCGTTAAATTTAAGTGATCTGCGACACGGCCTTCCTGACCTATCACACGTCCTCTTGTGCTTACAATCCCTCAATATCGATCATCGTTATTAATTTATTATAACCTCTTTTTTCTTATCAAAATATAAAGTTATTCTTCATTCTTTATTACTTTAAAGCAAACCAATACAAATATTTTAAACATTTCATTTATTACATTTAAGCCATGAGATCCGATTTACCTTCAGCTTTCAATCAGTTTTATCTTCTTCACACATAAATCGTTAACGTTCTTGATCCGGCCAACATTCGTGGCACCCAGAACAATAGATGACTAACTCACACCGCCAGCTGTTATCAAATTTAAACTTAGCTGCTACAAAATGGCGAATCACATAACTCGGGCACCCATCAGGTAGAGAAAGTCGCATTTGGAATAGGTCCGGAGGATTACAAATTTTTAGTCATTCTCAAGATCACAGCCCTCACTAGTTTGATCACTAGCGTCCTCTGCGCCTTCATCTTCAAACAAATAAATGCTTTGAGTTTATATCGATATCCTGATAATATTTCGACGACTACAAATGGGCCTTTAGAGTTGGGCTTTATCAATTTTGGCATTCTTTTCCATGCTACGTTTTGCTATTTCTCTAACTAAGCCAACATAAACAATATTTTCTTCATTTACAACAGGTGTAAGACCAAATGGTCTTGCTTCTCTGCTTCTCATGACTCGCTCCACTTGACCATTTCCACGACTAGCACCTGTAGCAATTAAATGTAGATCCACTTTCTGGGCTGAGCAGAAATCACGGAATGCAGTACTAGCAAAACTACGACCTTGATCAGCAATAAGTCGGGATGGTACACTGAATAATGATATAACTGACCTCACTGCCTTAATGCAACTATCAGTGTCTAAGTTCATAGTATGCGTCTATCAGCACAATTATATAATATCCACATGAATTGCATGCCACGGGATGCCAATTTTAGGAATAGGATGGAGTTCGGATTGTATTTTGCGAGACGGATGTTTTGACAATGTACAGGTGATACAGTTGTCCACGAAGTGGCGAATATATTTAGACATTTTATCTAACCAATAGAACTCGTACATTTTCTCAAGAGTTACCTACCACCCAAGATGCATAATTGATTCGTGTACGTTGTTGACAGCGGACAACCTAAACTGCTTTGGGATTATGGGCAGACATCGAGTATTTCCAGTTCTTTGACTTTTTCGGTTCCAGACCGTAGTTCGTAAGTTTTAGCGAAATCCGCGGGCTATTCATCATTAATCATTCATTTAGAGATAATAGAAAAAGATTCTTTGTCTCTTTGCTGTTCAGCCAGAAAATCAACATGATCCATTTGCTCACCTGGTCTATACTGAATATCAAATTCAATAGATTGCATGTTCGACCACCACTTATGAACTCTAGGGGCCAGTTCTACCTTTGTTCAAGAGACTTTAAGCGATTTGCAGTAAACAAAGTCGAACCTCATCTGCTTGAACCTCGAAACCCAAATATTCAACACAAGAATTTAGAAAGGAACATTGTAATAAGTGTTTCGGGTACGAATTCCCCGCGTTGTTAACCACATTCTAATGCAAAAAAATTTCGCAACACTATTCGCCCAAATCCTTTAAAATTATAAAATGCAAAACCTATTTAAAGGAACTTGCAACTCCAAAAGAACAATTAGAATTCATTTCTAACTATCATGTAAAAAATAACCTTAGAGGACATGACGTAACCTTTAATGTTCACTGCGCCTGCTTAAAATCAAAGATAACTCAGATGATAAATAAATGTAACATCTGTCAAACTCTTAAGTATGACAGACAGCCGCAAAATCTAATATTTCAACTACCAGAGACACCGAAAAAACAATTAGAAACCATACACATAGACCTATACTCGATTAACAACAAGATCATCTTGACAATAATAGATAAATTCTCGAAATTAGCGGAGCACTATTCCATCTACGGATTCCATTAACATTACTAAACATATGACGTTCTTTTTCAAAACCCAAGGTGTCCATAAGATAATAGTTGGTGATCAAGGCTCCGAATTTGCAGGAATTCTCTTCAGAGAACTCTGCAACCAATACAATATATCTTTACATATATTTGTGAGTTTCGACTAATTATTTCAAAGGAAAAGACCAATCTCTGTGTTGAAGTACTTTATTGAAACGCTGTCTAAAAACTATTTCCATCCATTCTTATTTTTTTTTTTTTGTATTCTTTTGTTTCACACGACAAGTGGATGCGTTTTGAGTCGGATTCATATTTCAAGCAAAGATAAAAATGAGAAGTGCTGATAATGCATCCTAGTGGGAATGCATTTTTGTTATTTGTTATTTAGTTGGTTTTACGTTAATTTGTCTTTCAGTGTTCATGTAATAGTATGCTGGGTTATGCAGAACCATGTTCGAGTATGGGTATGCTGAACATGCCACTCCCCCACGCCTTAGATGCGAGTCTGTTCTTCGATGTCTGCATTTGGGTAGAGTTTAGGCAGAATTTCATTTGTATCTATGGTTTCTGGTCTTGGTGAATGTTTGTACTTGATTATTAATTTACTGGGCAAGCTTTTAAACTTAAATATTAAGTAGATCGTAACTATTATTACTAATACGATTAATATAATTTTTATTTTCTTTATTAAGTTGAAAAATAATTTTTTTTCAATTCCTGATGAGCAAATGGCTCTAATTTGGTTATATTATTCGTTAAAAAGATTTGTTTTACATCGTAATTATCGTTTTGAAAATTTGAGACAACAATATCTCCCAACTGTACAATTTTGTAATCTTATTAAATTATTACCCTTCAGCCTAATGATTTTCTTGGATTCACAATTCTGTGCAAGAGTCGTTTCTTTGAGATTCCATGTGATCAGAATATTTGGAACCACAAACTTTATGATTTCGTCTTTAGGACACTTCTCTACTATGCATGAGGTATTATTTTGATGAACAATGTTTCTTATACATACGTCGCTAATGTTTTTGTGCTCATTGTTAAATATTTCTTCATTGTTCTCATAATAAAATCTGTCAAAGTCACCAGCAAGCCAGTTTCCCTGTTTGTCTGGATACTTTTCGATAATGAAAGCGGTTATTTCAGCATTTTTTTAGGAAGCTAGCTAACTGCATACCCATCTCAATATCTTCAATGTAATCCATAAACCGTTTTAGGCTAAATATAAATGAATCAATCCATTCCTTTTCAGATTTTATTTCATTAATTTGTGTCATTTCTTGATTAATAAGATCTATTACTTCATTAAGGTCATTAACGTGCACCATACTGTCAGTCAGATCTCTCATCCGATCAGTAATTTCAATTTTATCGTCATCATTCAATGTTCCAAACAGGTACTTGAATGCTTTTCCCGCTATATTGAACAACCCTCTTTTATTTCTATGATGAATTGCTATACCACCGATCTCCTTTCTCAACTCTTCGGCAAGATAGAAAATCTGTAGCGAATCAGTAAATTGTTTGGAAGTCCGAATAAAATGCTCGAAGGTTATTTCTACACTAGTCAAGTTTACGCTAAAACAATGGTTCTCATATGCTATTGGTATTTTTATAGATTTTATCATCATCGGTTGTAAGATCAGTATGCACATCCTCAAGAAGTGCCAGCCGATGAGGTATGTGGTCCATGACCTTCCTGAAAATATTTACTATGATTTAATTTCTTTTTCTTCTGAAACTGTTTTGTAATGATCTATCTTATGCCTCTATTCTCCTCTCTATAATGGTCTTTGTTAATCTGAGTTATTTTCCCTGTTTTCTTTTAGGGGTACACAAATTTTCCATGTAATAAAAGAGCTTTTCTGAAATTGGTATTCACGTCGTATTCATGTCTAACATTATTGAGTTTACTAATTTTATTTTCCTTTATATTTCGAACATTGTATTCTGGAGCTCCCGCAAACAGAAAAATGTCCGCTGGTGTTCGCCCAGTAGTGTCATGCTTTATTTTGTGGTTATACGTTTATAAACACATTTCCATTTTCATAAGCCTATTATCTTCCACTGTGTCTGTCTGTATAATTCTTAACTTCTCATTGATCATTTTGTGAAATCGTTCAATGTCAGCCACCCCGTTTTTACTTGTTGTTATTTCCATATGGACATCTTCCCCCGTCAACCATTCCCTGAGTGCGTTGCTCATAAATGAGGTATCCTTGTCGGCTTTAAGCTTCAGTGGTTTGCCCATATTATTGAAAATTCTTATTAGAGCTCTCTTTACCTCTAGCCAATCTTTGCCTGCAATTTCTATTTCTGCTGCATATTTTGAATACACGTCAATGCATGTTGAGTAATTTTGTCTGTTGGACGAATAGATGTCTATGACATACAGGTCTCTGCAGTGTACTGTTTCTGGGGTAATTTTTAAATAGTGATTTGTGTTTCGGTGTTCAGCTTTTGATCGACTGCACACTTCACACTCGTTTACAAGATTTTCAATCAGCTTCTGAAAATCGGGATAGTAATATGTCTCTCTAAAAAGTATTATCATTTTTTCTAATCCGGGATGTAATATTTTTCTATGGTTTGTAATTATGATTTCTTTAAATTCTGCGTAAGACTGAATATCTCTAAGTTTAATTTTTGTTCTGACTATAGTGGTTATTCTTGGGTTAACAATTTCCCTATAGTACTGTTACAAATATTCGAAATCCGAATGGGATTCAACATACAAAGCACTATTTTTAGTGCAAAAGTGGTCAATCAGAATTTGCTTCGCTTTTTCCAAGTTTAACTCCTTGTAGTAAATGATGATCTTCTGTTTTTTTAAATACTTTTGTACAGCAACCTTTTCTTGGTCTGATCTTATTAATTCTATTTGTCTACCAAAATAGTTCAGAGGATTTTCTGTCAGTGACATATAATCCTGGTTATCTTCATTCGCACTGTGTACCGTTTCCAAGTTAATATCTTCCTGACCAAAATTTTCTTCTAACTCTACCCTAGAAAGAGCGTCAGCCACATAAAATTGCTTTCCCTTAATATGTTTGACTTTGAAGTCGTATTAACTCAGCCATTTGCAAACTGCCGAACGAATTTCCTGTAAAATCCACAAAGTGCCATAAAATTTCTGTTCTGGGTATAGGATATCTGATTATACCATTTGGACCAATGATATGGCCCAAA
>JBAMCM010000582.1:0-41624 GCA_037075145.1 Scaptodrosophila latifasciaeformis | reverse complement strand
TGTAAGCTTAACAGAAAGTAAGCACAAAGAAGATGAAAAAGTAGGCAGTGCAATAACACAATGATGCTGCTTAATGGTGTGTACATATTTTGAACTAATTATAGTAGTTACAGTATTTGGCGGGATTTTTAAATGCGAAAATATTTATGATAGGTTTGTTGTGGCTGGCCCGAACAGCGTCTATGGGCGGTGTGATGCTTTACGCGGCTGATGCTAGCACATTTCGTAGCATAGTTAACTGGCTCGAGAATGATAAGTACGAGTTCCACTGCTATCAGTTGAAAGAAGATAGGCCTTACAAAGTATGCGTGAAGGTTTTGCATTACAGTACGCTACTCAGTTGGATTAAGGAAGACCTGGAAAAAATCGGTTACAAGGTGCTCGATGTACATACACCGCTGAAGCGTAATGAGCCAGGCACCTCAGATGCAATGCCAGTCAACATGTTCTTCCTGAACATTGCCACTGCTGCCAACAACAAGGAGATTCTGGCAGACAACGCATCGAGCCATGGACTTGCTACAATTGTGGTGGGCAGCATCCCGCTAATTATAAAGGTTGAACCAAACGACAAGCGTTTCTGCAGCGGTCTAGACCCAGAAGTGGTGTGACCGGAAGAACAGAGGTCTATGAGCGACCATTAACACAGGTTTCTCCTGGAGGTAGGCAGATCGCCACTTCTCAAGGTGGACTATCGTATGCAGATGTAGCTAAAGGAAATACTCACCACAAACAGCCACAGAGCCAGGCGCAACAACAACAACAACAACAACAGCAACAGTCAAATGACATAAGTCTCAGCCGCCAAAGGATCCGCAGCCGGCTAAGGTCGCCTGGGGGTGCACTTCAGGCCTCGACGGATAATAGCAGTGGCATAGAATCCATCCTACGTACGCTTAACAAAAACATTTCTTATCTGCGCTCGATTCAAGAGCTAACGATGATGATGATGAAGCAACAACAACAACAGTCACAGCAGCAGGGACAGATTATTAATTTGCTCACTGCTCTGCAAGCGCGCCTAGCGCTATAATGATGCCACTGCGCATTTTAGTGTGGAACGCCGATGACGTGTCCACGAAGCTGCCCGAAGTTGAATGCTTTGTGCGGCGCTATGAGATCGATGTTTTGCTGCTCAGTGAGACACATTATAAGGAGGCACAGGCAACCAAAATCTATCTATATGAGGCCTATACAGCCAACGATCCGCGAGACGGCAACGCCAAGGGTGGTGCAGCGATTCTGGTCAAGTCTAATCTGGTTCACTTTCCTCTCACACCAATAGCCACTGACAAAGTGCAACTCACGTCTGCAGCCATCGAGACAGTTCATGGCTCTGTCAATTTTGGTGCGATATACTGTCCTCCGAGGTCCACATGGATTACGGACAATGTTACAAATTCATCGTCGCGGGCGACTGGAATGCATCCCGCTGGCTCTTGGGTGGGGGGAGATGTGACCAATGATGTCATGCGCTGGCGAATCTAGTCCTGATCTCGGATATGAACACTCTAGCAAGCGGAAGCCCTACGAGATTTCCATACGGCAGTAGAGGCTCCCCTGGTTATATTGATTTTGCTGTCACAAGGGGCATCCTAGGAATTCACGCTGAGATACGGCCAGCTGTTGAGCTCAGCTCCGACCACCTTCCACTCATAATCAGGCTTGATGAAACAGCAACAGCTTATCCCAAAATGGAGCGGCTTATTACTAGTCACACTAACCTGGAGCGATTCCAAGAGCAGCTTGAGTCCTCATTGAATCTTAACACGGCATTGAACTCCGAGAGGGACATAGAAGAAGCTGTCGACTGTCTCATCCATAAAACTAGGACTGCAGCCAGAGTGGCTACTTAGAGTCCGGTTGAGTAGATTAGAGTCCTAGCAGCAGCTAGGATTCCGATAACCAGAGAGATTCTGCTGCTCATTGCTGAGTAGAGGCGCCTACGCATTAGATGGATGAGGTCTTGTCACCCGCTTGACAAAGCTGAATGGAACAGAACGAAGAGTTTGCTCCATCGCACATTGATGGAGCATAAGTCCACTTGGTTTGACGACAGGCTGACCAACACTGGTACGGAACGCGATGCGACACACTCGCTATGGAAAGCCACACACGCTATTAAAAGACGTTGCGAAAGAAAGGCGCCATTGATAGATAGCAATGGCACATGGTGCCTAAGTATTTGCTGAACACCATGCTGAGCGCTTTCAACCACTTCACCTCGCCACTTCGCCTCGCAGCAGGTTGAAGAGACCAGTTGACCCAAGCGCTCCAAATGGACCTGCTGATTAAACCGATTACCCACAGTGAGATTGCGGACGTCATCGCTCACCAAAAGAGCTCCAGGGCATGATGTCATATGTAACGTCACCCTAAAGGCACTACAGAGACTACCTGTACATAACGCTTATATTCAACGCTATAGTGAGACTGCAATGCTCTTCATCCCAGTGGAAGCTCGGTATAATCTCCTTGATTCACAAACCTGGCAATCCGGTTAGGAACCCTGGCTCTTATCGGCCAATCAGTCTCCTCCCTTCGATCTCGAAAGACGATTTGCGGTTCGATTTTACTCGGCTCTCTCAACTGAGCGTGATGTGGCAGCCGGAATACCACAGGAAAATGTACTCGGTCCTCTGCTCTACTGCTTGTTCACCCATGACACGCCGCGGCCGGATGCTAGCCTACCCGGGAAGTGAATGTTGTCTACATTTGCCGATGTTCCCCAGCTGAACTCAGTCAAATATCTTGGAGTCACTCTTGACCGCAGATTCACATTCTCCAAACAAATAAGTAAACTGAGACAGCGCATACGAGCTGCGGCGTCAAAGAACTTTTGGCTTATAAGCTCGCGAAGCAAATTGTCACTCACCAACAAGGTGAGATTTGGCGCATGGCTAGTGACAGCCAAATCCGAAGAGTCCAGGCTACCCAAAATAAGATCATGAGGACGATGACCGGCTGCGAGTGGTTTGTAAGGAATACCACCCTACATAAACATTTAAAATTACCTACGGTCTTCGAGGCAATAAACATGCACTCTAGTCGGTACCACGATAGGCTGGAGGGTCACAGGAATCGATTAGCGAAGGCCCTTACTGGAACTCGACAACCTAAGAGGCTTCACAGGAGACAACGGAAGGACCTCATCCGGCGGTCACGCTTGACAAGAGCCAGGAGGCGAAATTGACGTTTTATGTATGTGTTGTTTTGTGTTAGTTATTATTTGTTATTAATTGTCATTCTTAAAGCTAATTTGTAGTTAGCCGGCGCGACCGTAAGGGCTGAATTACTAGAAACCAAGGTCACAAAGGGGTTCCTAAGATACCCCGTAAAAAAAGTTTCCAAGGGGAATTTTCCTGGTTTCATGATGGTTAATTCCAGGTTGCTAAAGAGTCTATTGTTGATGTTTGTCTATTGCGGTTAGGACATCTTCGGAAGTGCGATGCCATTAATTACAGAAGGATTAAGATATTTTTTCAAGTCGGGTAGTGGTTCGTCGGGTTTGTGTTCGTGGTGGTAAATTGTGCTTCTATGATATGTGGGGAATGGAATACTAAATTTACAATCTGGTCTGTCTACCTTATAAAAGAATATTTGAGTCTTGAAGACCTTTATGGGGGCTTTTACGCCCTGGATTAGTTCGTGTCCTGAACTTTCTGCGCTATGTTAAGTTGATGCTATTGAATTAATCTGGTCTTTTGGTATCGTGGAAAGGGCATCAGCCACTACGTTTTTCCTCCCGGCCTTATAACATATTTTATAGTCATATTCCTCCAGATATGACTTCCATCTCTTGATTCTCGCATTTCTATTCCAGCTACTCAGGGAGTGTGTTAATGGTTGGTGATCTGTGAAGAACTTTACCTTTGTTTTACCGTACAGGTAATTTCAGAGTGTTTTGACAGCCCATGGAAATTGTTCTTGATAGAAACGAAATTGGCTGGTTGTTTGGCGATAAATACCAAAATTCTTTCAATAGACTCATAAGAGCAAATCGATAGACTACTCAAAGTAGAAATAAAATCCAAACAAACACAAATTATATTTCACATTAAAATACCAAAATTCGACTAGGACATCTGTAAATTTTCACCCAAAAACATATTGTACGATAACAAACTTAATCAAAAGATAGACGACGTACCTATACAGCTGTCACCCCAGAACAGCAGAAAACAACATGTTACCCCGATCAACTTCGTTCCGTCCATCCCATCTTTATAGCCGTCGCGTCACACTAGTGGGGAGGAGTTACCACATCAAAAGCCTCTACGTGAACTTCCCCACCCCCTAAAAAAGTCCTTGAAACAGTTTAGCGAGGAACCAAGGAACCCCTTCCTCGTTTTTGCTGGAGAGCTCATCACTTCGAAAGCTGACTGACTTAATCTCTTCTCTAAAATCAGAACTGACAAGAAATGAAAAATAATATATTAAAATAAAACTATTTCCTCTTTGAAAATAATAAGTTGACGAAGAAGTCAACCCACACCCCCAAGGTCAAAACCAGGAGAGGTCAACACTTCGCATGCTGACTGTCTCAATCTCTTCTCAAAAATGCAGAATTATGCGTAGTTCTCAACTCTACACGCAATACCAAAAAAATTAGGAGAGTTATTCTAATCCCAATACACCAATACTAGTGCACACTGCGTTTTTCAGTGTGATTCTCGTTTCCGGGCAGACACGTATTTCCTGCCGCTCCTACCAGCGACCAGACTACGTTCGGCAGAAACTGTAACGGTTGTCTGCCGCGCAACAACAGAATAGAAAAGGCCCTGCATGGCGCGCCAAGCAGAAACACGAAATTGGTAGGAATATCGTTAAATTTAAGTGATCTGCGACACGGCCTTCCTGACCTATCACACGTCCTCTTGTGCTTACAATCCTTCAATATCGATCATCGTTATTAATTTATTATAACCTCTTTTTTCTTATCAAAATATAAAGTTATTCTTCATTCTTTATTACTTTAAAGCAAACCAATACAAATATTTTAAACATTTCATTTATCGTTAACGTTAACGTTCTTGATCCGGCCAACATTCGTGGCACCCAGAACAATAGATGACTAACTCACACCGCCAGCTGTTATCAAATTTAAACTTAACTGCTACAAAATGGCGAATCACATAACTCGGGCACCCATCAGGTAGAGAAAGTCGCATTTGGAATAGGTCCGGAGGATTACAAATTTTTAGTCATTCTCAAGATCACAGCCCTCACTAGTTTGATCACTAGCGTCCTCTGCGCCTTCATCTTCAAACAAATAAATGCTTTGAGTTTATATCGATATCCTGATAATACTTCGACGACTACAAATGGGCCTTTAGAGTTGGGCTTTATCAATTTTGGCATTCTTTTCCATGCTACGTTTTGCTATTTCTCTAACTAAGCCAACATAAACAATATTTTCTTCATTTACAACAGGTGTAAGACCAAATGGTCTTGCTTCTCTGCTTCTCATGACTCGCTCCACTTGACCATTTCCACGACTAGCACCTGTGGCAATTAAATGTAGATCCACTTTCTGGGCTGAGCAGAAATCACGGAATGCTGTACTAGCAAAACTACGACCTTGATCAGCAATAAGTCGGGATGGTACACTGAATAATGATATAACTGACCTCACTGCCTTAATGCAACTATCAGTGTCTAAGTTCGTAGTATGAGAGAGATAGACAAATTTGGCAAATGCGTCTATCAGCACAATTATATAATATCCACATGAATTGCATGCCACGGGATGCCAATTTTAGGAATAGGATGGAGTTCGGATTGTATTTTGCGAGACGGATGTTATGACAATGTACAGGTGATACAGTTGTCCACGAAGTGGCGAATATATTTAGACATTTTATCTAACCAATAGAACTCGTACATTTTCTCAAGAGTTTTCTACCACCCAAGATGCATAATTGATTCGTGTACGTCGTTGACAGCGGACCACCTAAACTGCTTTGGGATTATGGGCAGACATCGAGTATTTCCAGTTCTTTGACTTTTTCGGTTCCAGACCGTAGTTCGTAAGTTTTAGCCAAATCCGCGGGCTATTCATCATTACGAAATTTAGAGATAATAGAAAAAGATTCTTTGTCTCTTTGCTGTTCAGCCAGAAAATCAACATGATCCATTTGCTCACCTGGTCTATACTGAATATCGAATTCAATAGATTGCATGTTCGACCACCACTTATGAACTCTAGGGGCCAGTTCTACCTTTGTTCAAGAGGCTTTAAGCGATTTGCAGTCAACAAAGTCGAATCTCACCTGCTTGAACCTCGAAACCCAAATATTCAACACAAGATTTTAGAAAGGAACATTGTAATAAGTGTTTCGGGTACGAATTCCCCGCGTTTTTAACCACATTCTATTGCAAAAAAATTTCGCAACACTATTCGCCCCAAATCTTTTAAAATTATAAAATGCAAAACCTATTTAAAGGAACTTGCAACTCCAAAAGAACAATTAGAATTCATTTCTAACTATCATGTAAAAAATAATAATAACCTTAGAGGACTTGACGTAACCTTTAATTGCATTAAATGACATGTACACTGCGCCTGCTTAAAATCAAAGATAACTCAGATGATAAATAAATGTAACATCTGTCAAACTCTTAAGTATGACAGACAGCCGCAAAATCTAGTATTTCAACTACCAGAGACACCGAAAAAACCATTAGAAACCATACACATAGACCTATACTCGATTAACAACAAGATCATCTTGACAATAATAGATAAATTCTCGAAATTAGCGGAGGGCTACACTATTCCATCTACGGATTCCAATAACATTACTAAACATATGACGTTCTTTTTCAAAACCCAAGGTGTCCATAAGATAATAGTTGGTGATCAAGGCTCCGAATTTGCAGGAATTCTCTTCAGAGAACTCTGCAGCCAATACAATATATCTTTACATATATTTGTGAGTTTCGACTAATTATTTCAAAGGAAAAGTCCAATCTCTGTGTTGAAGTACTTTATTGAAACGCTGTCTAAAAACTATTTCCATCCATTCTTATTTTTTTTTTTTTTTTGTATTCTTTTGTTTCACACGACAAGTGGATGCGTTTTGAGTCGGATTCATATTTCAAGCAAAGATAAAAATGAGAAGTGCTGATAATGCATCCTAGTGGGAATGCATTTTTGTTATTTGTTATTTAGTTGGTTTTACGTTAATTTGTCTTTCAGTGGTTTATGTAATAGTATGCTGGGTTATGCAGAACCATGTCCGAGTATGGGTATGCTGAACATGCCACTCCCCCACGCCTTAGATGCGAGTCTGTTCTTCGATGTCTGCATTTGGGTAGAGTTTAGGCAGAATTTCATTTGTATCTATGGTTTCTGGTCTTGTTGAATGTTTGTACTTGATTATTAACTTACTGGGCAAGGTTTTAAACCTACATATTTAGTAGATCGTAACTATTATTGTTAATACGATTACAATGATGAGAATATAATTTTAATTTTCTTTATTAAGTTGAAAAATAATTTTTTTTCAATTCCTGATGAGCAAATGGCTCTAATTTGGTTATATTATTCGTTAAAAAAAAAATGTTTTACATCGTAAAACAGAAATCGTGAGCAGAAATCACGGAATGCTGTACTAGCAAAACTACGACCTTGATCAGCAATAAGTCGGGATGGTACACTGAATAATGATATAACTGACCTCACTGCCTTAATGCAACTATCAGTGTCTAAGTTCGTAGTATGAGAGAGATAGACAAATTTGGCAAATGCGTCTATCAGCACAATTATATAATATCCACATGAATTGCATGCCACGGGATGCCAATTTTAGGAATAGGATGGAGTTCGGATTGTATTTTGCGAGACGGATGTTATGACAATGTACAGGTGATACAGTTGTCCACGAAGTGGCGAATATATTTAGACATTTTATCTAACCAATAGAACTCGTACATTTTCTCAAGAGTTTTCTACCACCCAAGATGCATAATTGATTCGTGTACGTCGTTGACAGCGGACCACCTAAACTGCTTTGGGATTATGGGCAGACATCGAGTATTTCCAGTTCTTTGACTTTTTCGGTTCCAGACCGTAGTTCGTAAGTTTTAGCCAAATCCGCGGGCTATTCATCATTACGAAATTTAGAGATAATAGAAAAAGATTCTTTGTCTCTTTGCTGTTCAGCCAGAAAATCAACATGATCCATTTGCTCACCTGGTCTATACTGAATATCGAATTCAATAGATTGCATGTTCGACCACCACTTATGAACTCTAGGGGCCAGTTCTACCTTTGTTCAAGAGGCTTTAAGCGATTTGCAGTCAACAAAGTCGAATCTCACCTGCTTGAACCTCGAAACCCAAATATTCAACACAAGATTTTAGAAAGGAACATTGTAATAAGTGTTTCGGGTACGAATTCCCCGCGTTTTTAACCACATTCTATTGCAAAAAAATTTCGCAACACTATTCGCCCCAAATCTTTTAAAATTATAAAATGCAAAACCTATTTAAAGGAACTTGCAACTCCAAAAGAACAATTAGAATTCATTTCTAACTATCATGTAAAAAATAATAATAACCTTAGAGGACTTGACGTAACCTTTAATCGCATTAAATGACATGTACACTGCGCCTCAGCCATTTGCAAACTGCCGAACGAATTTCCTGTAAAATCCACAAAGTGCCATAAAATTTCTGTTCTGGGTATAGGATATCTGATTATACCATTTGGACCAATGATATGGCACAAAAATGCTGTTTCTCTTTTTAGGAATTCGCATTTGTCGAGCTGCAGCTTTAAATTGGCCTGTTTAAGCCTTGAAAATACTTTATTAAGTGAATCAATGTGCTCCTCCAGAGAGGCTGAAAACACAATGATGTCGTCAAGATAAACCAAGCAATGTTTATTTATTAAATTTTTAAAACCTTATTCATGCAACGTTGAAATATAGCAGGTGCATTTTTCAATCCAAAAGGGATGCGAGTATACTCGAAATGTCCGAATTTAGTTGAAACAGCTGTTTTACTTATTGATTCGGGATCCATTTCGATTTGATGAAACCCCTTGACCAGATCCAAAGTCGTGAAATACTGTCATCTGTCAAGTTTACTTAAAATTTCATCCATATTAGGGATGGGAAATTTATCATTATTGGTGACCTCATTGAGGCCCCTATTGTCGATGACTATACGAAACTTATTTTTGCCTGAAGCGTCCTTTTTCTTAGGGACGACCCAAAATGGACTTCAATAAGGCGAGTTGCTTGGCCGAATTATGCCTTGTTTAAGCATGTCGCTGATTTGCGAATCAACTTCTTGCTCGTAAGCGTATGGCTTTTTGTAAATTGGATTTTCGTGAATTGTCTCGATTTTATGTCAAATTGTCGCCTTCTTCAAACTGAATATCACCAAATCCAGACAACAAGCTGAGAAGTTTAGACTTCTCTTCATCATTTAAATGTTAAAGCGGAAGGTATTTGTTGAATTGTTGAGATCATTAGCTATATCGTAATTTATCTCTTTTTTACAATCTTTCTCCTGAAGTAGTGCTTCGAAACCTTTTGCTGGGTTTGGATCCCGTATTAGACTCATGTGTTTAAAAGTCTTTTGGCTTATTGTTGTGAGATTGTGAAGGTAATCTAATATTGAATTGTTAGTTTGGAGCAAATTACTTCCCAAAAGAATATCGTAATTAGAAGAAAAATCACAATTATAAAAGGCCTGCTCTTGTTTAAAAAGTTCATTTGGTTTGGTTACTATGTAATCTCTTAATCTTCCATGTCCTATCATCGTTCTTACTGATATTGGTCTATGAAGCAATGGGGCGTTAAGAAAATTTTGCTTCGTTAAGTTGATAGATGACCCCGTATCAATAAAACACCTCCTACCATTTATTATTATTCCTATGTACTGAAATTTTCCGAGGCTCCCATCTGAAAATTTTCAGATTGATGAAAGTCCTGTTCGTCGTTTAGGGAGTAGTATTCTTGATCTTGCTGATAACTTTCGTCAATGTCCATTTTTGCTTGTCCGATGTTTTCTTTCCTAACTTTTTTATGTGGTTGATTAGATACAGATCCTGAAGGAATACCATAATTCATTGAATTGTATACTTGGCCCTGTTGCAATTTCTTCTGAAATTCATGTCCCAACTCCCTATTTTGCTCAAACACATCATTTCTATTTTGTTTACGGTTCTGGTAGCCAACTGCTTGATTTTGTTTTGAGGCTGATTTTTATTTATTTGTTGTTGAGAGTTATAATTTGCTTGAGTTCTAAAGCCTGGATAATTATCAAAGTTTGATTGTTATTAGTATTAGTTTGCTGTGACTTAAGGTTTTGATTTTTGGATTTTTTTTTTTTTTTCAAACTGCTCGCTCTCTTCATATAAACCTTCCTGTTGAGCAATCTGTTTTAATTTTTGAATAGTTAAAATGTCGTTTCTGGCAAGAGTCATAAAAAGCATATCTGGTAATTTTCTTTGTATCAAATTTTTTACAGTATTATTCATCGCATTTGTGTATAGCGATGTATTTTCGGCGATTGTCTCTAATTCTAATTTATTACTTATAATTAACATTTTCGATTCGATGTCGCTGCAAAACTTACGGAGATTCCCTTGGTATTCAGTGTTATACAATCGTTGTAAGAGCTCCTCAATGGGTGTTTGCGTTTTATATTCCTTTACAAGAATGTTCTTCAAGGCAACCCAACAATTAGCCGGAATTATCTGCGTCAATCTCTGGGCGTCTCCAGTGATGCGAAGCTCGATTGCCCCAAATATTATGGTCTGCTGCCGATAGTAGGTAGTAGGATAAAGTTGAAGGAGGTATTCCACTCTTCTCACAAACGATCCCAGAGTGTTTGAGTTTCCCTCGAAGGCAGAGACGTTATGAATTTGGCGAAGTAGCTGCTCCATATCTGAAACGCTCAACGAGGTCGCTGTGATTGTAGATGGTTGCGATGGCTGTGCCATTATTCTATTTTGGTTGTAGGTTTTTTGGTTGAATACTCGCTTAACAGCTTGCGTTGCTGTTAGAGTTTTATTTATTTATTTTATTATTTTATTTTATTATTATTATTATTATTATCTTTATTTTTATTTTTATTTTTATTTTTTTATTATTATTTTTTTTTTAATTTGTATGGGGATTGCTGTATACGCTTAATAAAATATGCAAGGTTCTTTAGCTGATCGTGTGATTAAGCAATTAAGCACTTATTGATTATTAAAGTGACCGTATCACTCACGGACCTAACTTTCCTTCAAGAAAAGGTTTTATTTCAATTTGTACGGCGACCGAATTGGATTTACACGCCGAATGAAATACGTAAGGTTCTTTTGCGGATCGTGTGATTAAGCAATTGAAGCGTTTATTTTCGATCTAATTGTAATACACTTATTGATCATTAAATTGACCGTATCACTCACAAATTTAACTTTTCTTCAATAAAAAAAAAACCTGACCAGCATACACACATAAGGCTTCCGAATCCCAAGTTTGGTTATCCTAGCTCTTATAGTCTCTAAGATTTAGACGTTCACACGGACGGATGGACAGACGGACGTCTCCTTCTCTATGTTACATACATTTGCACAAACTTAATATACCCTTGTACCTTTTTAGGTACAGGGTATAATTATCCAAGCGCTCACATTTACACCTATGCGCTTGGTGTTTTGGGTTTTTTTCCATTCTAATTTATTTTTGTATTCTTTTGATTCACACGACAAGTGGATGCGTTTTGAGTCGGATTCATATTTCAAGCAAAAATAAAAATGAGAAGTGCTGATAATGCATCTTCGTGGGAATGCATTTTTGTTATTTGTTATTTAGTTGGTTTTACGTTAATTTGTCTTCGAGTGGTTTATGTAACAGTATGCTGGGTTCTGCAGAACCATGTTCGAGTATGGGTATGCTGAACATGCCACTATAAAAAATTTCAAACAAAACACCCACAAAAAACCCCCCCCAAAATAAAAAAATTTAAAAAAAAAAAAAAAAAAAAACAAAACCCCCCCTTAAAACAAACCCAACACCCCCCACAAAAAACCCCCCCCCAAATTCCCCTTTCAAAACAAACACCTAAGAGTACTAGACGAGTTATGAACTAAATTATGTTCAGAAGTGAAAGAGGAGTTTGAGAAAAAGTAACTATGCAAAATTCAAAAAATAAATGAAACCAGGACACAACTGATTAAAAAGACTACTAAATAAGACAGTAATTGAAATTTTTACAGGAATACCTACAGGATTTAAAAAATGAAGACTCGAACGATTGCTAATATCCCAGAAAAGAAAAGTGAAGCAGGAAAAAGAAAAAATTCATTCCTTGAACTCAATCCGAAGAGCACAGAGATATTACGTCTTTAAGTACCAAAATTCTTTCAATAGAGTCAGAAGACCAAATCGACAGACTACTCAAAGTAGAAATAAAATCCAAAACACAAATTATATTTCACATTAAAATACTAAAATTCGACTAAAACATCACCCCAGAACAGCAGAAAACAACATGGATAACAAGGAATGCATAAAGCAAATACAACAAGAAATAAATACTATTTGCGAGACCAAAATCATCGACGCAGACGGGACAATAGTGGATTATCATCATAAGCAGGAATCAAACAAGAGCGGAGCCGATTTGTTCCAAAGCATCCATGATTGAAGGAACAACAATTATTAACCATATCAACTGTTCGATAGCAATAGAAGGAACCAAAGACTTATCAATAAACACAACGTTTGCAGATCTGAACTTAAGCAAATTGGAGCTACGCCTGCAGAAAAATAAAAAAATAGAATAATAAAGCCAAGATTCTCCAAGTCAAGGAATCCACGATAAATCTGCAGTTCCTGACTTACATACTGACCATCCTCATACTGTATGCTCTATTCGTAAAAAGAAGCACTACTTACCTACCCAGCTCTGTTACTCCGATCAACTTCGTTCCGTCCATCCCATTATTATGGTCACACTAGTGGGGAGGAGTTACCACATCAAAAGCCTCTACGTGAACTTTCCCACCCCCTAAACCTCCAGAGGATCAACGAAAAAATTCCTTGAAACAGCTCAGCGAGGAACCAACGAAGATATTCCTCAAAACAGCTCAGGAAAGAAACAACGAAGACCTTCCTCGAATTTGCTGGGTCCGAAGTTTGCGACGATCACTAAATAAAACACTATTCCATTTTTGTGAGATTAGTCTCAAGTGTACTGTCAAACTGACAAGTAGTAAAAAATAACATATTAAAATAAAACTATTTCCTCTTTGAAAATAATAAGTTGACGGAGAAGTCAACCCACACCCCCAAGGTCAAAACCAGGAGAGGTCATCACTTCGAAAGCTGACAGACTCAATCTCTTCTCAAAAAATCAGAATTATACGTAGTTCTCAACTCTACACGCAATATTAAAAAAAATTTGGAGAGTTATTCTAATCCGAATACACTGCGTACAATGTGTTTTTCAGTGTGATTCTCGTTTCCGGGCAGACACGTATTTCCTCCCGCTCCTACCAGCGACCAGACTACGTTCGGCAGAAACTGTAACAGTTGTCTGCCGCGCAACAAAAGAATAGAGAAGGCGCCTGCATGCGGCGCCAATCAGAAACACGAAATTGCTAGAAATATCGTTAAATTTAAATCATCTGTGACATATATATAGTGACGTATTTGCGCCACCCAAACCGGCCAATTTAATTATTTCAAAGATCTCTAAACAATAATTGTCTCTCATACTGTATGCCATCTGCGCAGTATGCGTTTAAATAAACAATTCTTTGACAGCGGCACTTAGCCGTTCTTGTAAACTGATCCTAAAGCCTGACCTAAGCAGTTTTGCCTGCACTCTCCAAAACTCAAGTACCCAAGAGCAATGCTCTCCTAAAATAGAATATTCCTAAAAACCCTGAGTCTTCTCCTCAATCTCTTTTGTATTTGATTTTTAGTCTTCAGCTGAACAGTGAATAATAAAGATCACAAAACAACCCGATTTGTTATTTCTTTTAATTGACGAAACTTCGGTTACAGCGTTGGGCTTAGTTTCAACAACGGTCCATTTAATAGACTCGAAAATAAATAAAAAACGTAATTGGCGCAGTCGGTCGTGATCGTGTTAATTCTACTGAATCGCTATCGAAAAAAAAAACACCACCCTTTTAGACACCCATGCGACGGTCAATATCGTGTTAAGTTTTAATAAAAACCTCGACAATAACGCGAAACCGTGTAACGCACTGTTAACAACAAACCTGAATTTATTATCAGGAAGACACTATTGAAATTGTGAGAGGTCGTAAATCCAATCGGTTACCCTAAAACATCACGATAAAGGTATAGTGCAACCCTTAAAAACTACATTAAGAAAAACTTAAAAATAGGAATATTTAATAAACAAGTGAAAAAAATATATATTTTGAAAACTAAATAAATAAGATACAAACTAAGATCCATAAAGACAGACCGAAGACAAAGGTCAACTAAATAAAACTAAATAACAATAACAACAAATAAATAAACTTGTTTTCAAACAACAACAAGAACAGCAAAATGACAACCGTATCAACCCTGTCGGATAGCAACATGGCCCAGGTTGCCTACCAGATTGGCAATGTGGAGAAATTCAACGGTGATCCGGGCACGCTATACATCTTTGTGAGCCGGATTGACTACATACTGGCCCTTTATGTTACAGGAGATGAAAGCCAACAGCAGATCCTATTTGGGCATATCGAACGCAGCATCAGCGGAGACGTTATGCGCTGCATTGGAGCCAACGACATGACCACCTGGCCCCAGCTTAGACGACAACTAATACTCAACTATAAACCTCAGACCCCTAACCATGTTCTTATGGAGGAGTTTCGGAAGACCCCGTTCCGAGGTAGTGTACGAGCATTCCTGGAGGAAGCAGAAAAGCGCAGACAAACACTTACCAGTAAGCTTGAATTGGAACAAAACCTTGAAGAAAAAACCCTTTATTTAAGATAAATAAAATCCAGTATAGAGTCCCTTATTGAAAAATTACCTACATACATTTATTTAAGAATTAATAACCATAACATACTAGATTTGCGATCACTTATAAACCTTTTACAAGAGAAAGGCATGTACGAACAAATAAGTCACACAAATACACCTATCCAAAAACAAAATCTTTCTGATAAGCCACAAAAGTCCTTTAATCACAATACCTATCAGACTAATAACAACACCAGAAGATATCCAACACCTTTCCTACATTATTCCCCAGTACCATATCCAGCCCCACAAATTTATCAAACATCACCAATTAATAACCCACCATATCGTCATCCAACACCCTATCACCCTAATACAAACAACACTTTTCAACCAGGCCAACATGCAAACTTTGCACCTCAACCAATTTTTAAAAGTCATCGAAACAACGCATTTGATCAGAATAGGTTTGGACGACAACCCCAATATCAAAACCAACAATCAGCACATAATTCTGGCTCCCATGTGCCCAACCAACCAATGAAACGACCAAGACCAGCTAACAGTGGACAGACTGGGATGAGTATTGATGAATCGTTGTATCAAGAGAGCGCTGTTTATCAACAATATGTTCCTTATGAAAATCTTTACTATCCAACTTACGACTATTCGGACTATTATCCGGAGTATCAGCATCAAACTGACGAAAACAATCAAAACCCACAAACAACACAAATGACACAGCAGATTAATACGAACGAAATCAACAACGATAACCAAATTCCAATGTCGAACCAGCTGAAAATTTTCAGCCACAAGCCTTGGGACACCCCAAAATATAACAATTAAATACAAGGGAAATAATTTGAAATGCCTTATTGATACAGGATCCACAGTTAACATGATATCCCAAAATATATTTGTCCTACCAATCCAAAATATTAATATTCTTATTCAAACCAGCAATGGACCGCTCATTGTTAACAAGAGTATAATCATACCTTCAAAGATTTTGTTCCCAATACCAAAAGAATTTTTATTGCACCCTTTCTCTGAAAGCTACGACCTCTTATTAGGAAGAAAACTTTTGGCAGAAGCAAAAGCAACAATCAGTTACCGCGATCAAGTAGTGACTCTTTACAACAACAAATACGAACTAATCGAAGGCAAAACAGCACAAGAACAAAATCACTTTCAAAATGTAAGCAAGCAGCCTGATACCATGCTCATACAACCAAGAATTAATTCACCCATACTAAAATCAGACCTATACAGATTGGAACATCTTAATGATGAAGAAAAACAAAAATTGTGTGCACTCCTGCAGCAATACCATGATATACAGTACCACGAGGGCGACAAGTTGACATTTACTAATCAAACAAAACATACATTAACACTAAGCACAATCTACCAATTTATATCAAATTATACAGTTACCCACAGGCTTATGAGCAAGAGGTCGAAAGCCAAATACAAGATATGCTAAATCAGGGTATTATACGTACCAGTAACTCACCTTACAATAGCCCCATCTGGGTATTCCCAAAGAAACAAGATGCATCAGGCAAACAAAAATTCAGAATTGTAATAGACTACCGAAAATTGAATGAAATCACAGTAGCAGACAGACACCCAATCCCAAATATGGACGAAATCTTAGGAAAACTAGGCAGATGCAATTATTTCACAACTATAGACCTGGCAAAGGGTTTCCACCAAATCGAAATGGATCCAGATTCAGTTTCAAAGACAGCCTTTTTCACCAAGCACAGTCATTACGAGTACTTACGCATGCCATTCGGATTAAAAAACGCACCAGCCACCTTTCAACGGTGCATGAATGATATTTTGCGACCACTCTTAAATAAACACTGTCTCGTGTACTTGGACGACATAATTGTATTCTCGACATCCCTTGATGAGCACCTACAATCGCTCAAACTAGATTTCAAAAAACTAGCAAAAGCCAACCTTAAATTACAGCTCGACAAGTGTGAGTTTCTAAAGCAGGAAACCACATTTTTGGGACACGTTTTAACACCAGACGGCATAAAACCAAACCCTGAAAAAATTAAAGCTATTCAAAAATATCCAATTCCCACTAAACCAAAAGAAATAAAAGCATTTCTTGGACTGACGGGATACTACCGTAAGTTCATTCCAAACTTTGCAGACATAGCAAAACCTATGACGAAATATTTAAAAAAGAACATGAAAATTGACACTACCAACCCAGTATATATAAATCGGCATTCAAAAAATTAAAATATCTAATATCAGAGGACCCAATTCTTAAAGTACCCCTACCCGCAAGCGATGTCGCTTTGGGAGCTGTACTCTCACAAAAGGGACATCCACTTAGCTACATTAGCCGAGCGCTTAATGAACACGAGTCCAATTACAGTACAATTGAAAAAGAACTCTTGGCAATTGTGTGGGCGAGAAAAATTTTCGACACTACCTACTTGGAAGACACTTTGATATATCCAGTGACCACCAACCACTTAGCTGGTTGTACCGCATGAAAGACCCAAATTCAAAACTCACCCGATGAAAGGAAAAGAAAATTGCGTAGCGGACGCCCTGACCAGAATAAAAATTGAGGGAACATACTTGAGCGAACAAACCCAACATAGAGCAGAGGAGGACAATAGTGACTTAATCTTTATTACAGAAAGACCAATAAATACATTTAACAGACAAGTAATATTCTCAAAAGGACCACCAGACATCAAAGTTACGAAATATTTTAAAAAACCCCCAAAATTACACCACCCCCACCCCACAAAAAAAACAAAAAAAAAATAAATAACCAAATTTCCCGAAAAAAAAAGCGATATATAAACGAACAAACAATCACCCCCCCCACAACCCAAAACACCAAAAATAAAAAAAAATCTCCCCCACCCTTTAATAAAAAAAAAACCCACTCCCCAAAATTAAAAAAATTAATTACCCCAAAAATCCACCCCCCCACCAAACTAAAAAACTTTTCGGAGAAACTTACTATTTTAATAGCCAGCTGCTAATCCAGAATATAATAAACGAATGGAATATTTGCAATCTTGCAAAAACGGAGCACCGTAACACAGACATGCCAATGAAAACCACACCCAAACCAGAACATTGCCGCGAAAAATTCGTGATAGACATTTATTCATCTGAAGGTAAACATTACGTTAGCTGCATGGACATTTATTCAAAATTTGCCACATTGGAAGAAATAAAAACAAAAGACTGGATAGAATGCAAAAATGCGCTTATGCGCATATTCAACCAGCTTGGCAACCCAAGATTACTAAAGGCAGACAGAGACGGCGCATTTTCCAGTTTGGCCCTAAAGCGATGGCTGGAGAATGAGGAAGTTGAATTGCAGCTTAACGCAACAAAAACTGGTGTGGCGGACATAGGGAGACTACATAAAACAATTAATGAAAAGATTCGCATAATCAATACATCCGACGACGACGAAACCAAATTAAGCAAAATAGAAACAATACTTAACATATACAATCACAAGACCAAACACGATACCACTGGACTGACCCCTGCACACATATTTCTCTACGCTGGACAACCAATACTAGACACCCAACAAAAAACAGAAAACAAAATAAACAAAATGAATAAGAAAAGGCTCACTACAGAAAGGCAAATTAGAAAACCCATTTAAACCAACCAAAAATGTAGAACAAATAGACTCTGACCATTACAAAATCACTAATAGAAATAGAATTACTCACTACTACAAAACACAATTCAAAAAACGAAAGAAAAATAATCAACTTTCAGATTTCACAGGCACCTGGCACTTGATAACATTATTGCTTGTGCTGATCACAGCGGTTCACGGACAGCAAATTCAAATTAATAATATTGACACCAACCACGGATATCTCCTTTTTTCCGATAAGCTACCATCCTCCTTTGAACAGCATTGCCTGAGAATCAATTTAACTGACATAGATATAGTGGCTGACTATTTTGAGCAAATTCTACAAACCAATTACTATCCAACCCGGATCAAATTTGTATACAATAAAATTAAAAAAGAACTAGCCGGAATAACCCTGAAACATAGAAACAAACGGGGACTTATTAACATTGTGGGCTCAGCTTTTAAATATTTCTTTGGCACACTTGATGAAAACGATTGAGTAGAAATACAGAAGAAACTTGACACAAACACCCATAACTCAGTAAAACTACATGAACTCAACGACGCTATACGATTAATAAATGACGGAATGCAAAGGATACAGAATTATGAAAATAACACCAGCATCATTAACAGTCTTTTATTCGAACTAATACAGTTCAAAGAATACGTAGAAGATTTGGAAATGGCCATGTAGCTTTCCAGACTTGGACTGTTTAACCCCAAATTACTAAACTATGACAAACCTGAGAACGTGAACAGCCAGAACATTTTAAACGTAAAAACATCCACTTCGATTAACTACAATGATAACCAATTGCAATCGATGGCATTAATCATATCCCACATACCCATTAACTTTTCATCAATAAACACAATTAAAATAATTCCTGACCCTGACTCCAACGGCTATCAGCTAGATTACACGGACACACAATCGTATTTTGAAAGAGTAAATAAAGTTTACAATGCCGAAAATAAAGAAATAAACAATGAATGTGTCACCAATATTATTAAACACTTAAAACCAATTTGTAATTTTAAGCCAGTGCACACAAAAGAAATAATAAAATACATAGAACCCAACACAATTGTAACTTGGAACCTAACCCAAACCATTCTTAAACAAAATTGTCAAAACCCAGTTAATAATATAAAAATAGAAGGAAACAGAATGATAAGAGTAACCCAATGCAAAATAGAAATCGATGGCATAATTTTAAGTGAAAATCTTTTAAAACCAGAAATAGACCTGACACCACTATACATCCCACTTAATATAACAAAAATAAAACTTGTAAAACATAATGACATTGTTAAAATGATTTCAGAAAACAACATCATGACCATTGTCATGATTGCACTTATTTTATAGTACTTATATTTAAGATTTATATCATTTAACCCATTCATGATGCTGTATGCAAAATTCAAAATAAGTAATCAAAATCAAAACACACCACAACAAATAAGAATGGAAGAGGCTCCATTACCTCTACTATATCCATCAATCCCAGCCCAAGTATAGGCTTCTCTTTAAGGGGAGGGTAGTGACGTATTTGCGCCACCCAAACCGGCCAATTTAATTATTTCAAAGAACTCTAAACAATAATTGTCTGTCATACTGTATGCCATCTGCGCAGTATGCGTTTAAATAAACAATTCTTTGACAGCGGCACTTAGCCGTTCTTGTAAACTGATCCTAAAGCCTGACCTAAGCAGTTTTGCCTGCACTCTCCAAAACTCAAGTACCCAAGAGCAATGCTCTCCTAAAATAGAATATTCCTAAAAACCCTGAGGCTTCTCCTCAATCTCTTTTGTATTTGATTTTTAGTCTTCAGCTGAACACTGAATAATAAAGATCACAAAACAACCCGATTTGTTATTTCTTTTAATTGACGAAACTTCGGTTACAGCGTTGGTCTTAGTTTCTACAACGGTCCATTTAATAGACTCGAAAATAAATAAAAAACGTAATTATATACCTATATATTTTTTAATAAGTGCAATGAGTTATTCAAAGTAAGATATTAGAAATATAGAAAACAATTAATCGACTTATGTAAACAATTGGATTGTGTAATTATTATGAATGTAAATTTGTGTATTATGTGTATTAAAAATAGTATTTATAGTTTATGGCGTAGTGAATGGTGCGTGGTGTGGTGTTTAAAAATTAGTGCGATCTCTTCGCCAATTCAATGCATTCTGCCTCAGCTATGGTTCCGGTTCTTGCTCCTAACATATGAGCTGCAAGTTTGGTTTCAAGGCTACAGATTTCAAAGCATTTGAAGGTAACTGCCGGCAACACCTATATAGAATGGCAAATAGAGCATGCGCGGTTCGAAGTGCTTCACTTAGTTTTGATTCCTATTTGAGGCGTCTAAGTCAAATTTAAGTTCGCTTCTGAACAATAGTTCAAAAATGTATGTATCAATAAGTTGACGCATGTAAGCGCTACCCAATGAACAGTATTATTAAGATGTATGTAGTAGTAGATTATTTATTTTTTGTTCAAGATTAATACTGTTACGACAGAGTTGGCAGCGCCGTCAGCGGCACCCAGCCTGCCATAGTGTCAAGCCCTCGTAATCGCTCGCAGCCCTGCCGTGATCGATAAAGACTCGATAATTAAATAAAAAAGCACGCCTTAAGTTAACCCTTTTGTTAAGTAAGGTCTTTTCGAATTTGTGAGCCGACTGGAGCGGACTTAAAGTAAGATACTATAACATAAGACATTTTAAATCCAATAAAAAAATGTATATCCGCAGGAATTTAAAGTACTGCCTACCACAAACACAATTGCGGAGCTGTGTTTCAATACGGGTGGTACTGCATACTTCGAAAACCCCGCAACATTTCTTTAAATTCTTTAAACTTAAAATGATGTCTCCAAAGACGCCTGGATCGAGTAGCATCCGAACTTCACCTCACAACTGCATTGCCTGTTCCGACGAGGATGATGAAACAATGCAGAGCTGCACCGGCAGCTTATGTATTGTGAGATGTCATGAAAGGTGTACTGCGATCAGGAAAGAAGGAGCCATGTGGTACTGCGAAGCATGTATCAATGCGGCTGAATCAGGAAAAGTGCAAGACTCAGTGCTCAAAGCTAAGCCAAGCATCGAGGACCAGGGCGTTGTAAAGGATTGGGCAAAAAATAGTAAAGTGTTGCCAATCTCAACGGACAACGAGCGCCTGCGAGCTCAGTTGCAGCTACTAGAAGAAGAAGAGTACATCTTGCAAAGAAGGCAAACACTACTCGAGAAACGAATGGAATTGCTCGGGTTGATGTTAGAAGGACAAAACGTGCGGCACGCGCACAACACCAGTAACCACGTGTTCGATCCACCAGAAGAGGTGCATGAAAAGCTTTCAGATAAGGCGCCTCGGGCATCCAGCACGTGTGCAATCGCAGATGGGACGCAACAAAGATCAGTTCTAGGTGGCTGGGATACGGAATTAGAGAAAAGAATTGCCGATTCACGGAACTCTAGACGAGGACAGTTTGCGACAGATTGCGAGGTCTCGCAGCACCGAGACAATTCAGAGAGAAATGGGCAACTCCTTTCGGCGGAGCATTTGGCTGCAAGAAAAGGCATCGTGGCTGAGCTACCAAAGTTTACTGGAAGGCCGGAGGACTGGGCTCTATTTCTGGCAAGTTTTAATCAATCAACGGATCTGTGCAGGTTCTCTGATGCCGAGAATCTAATGCGGCTGCGACACGCATTGGATGGGCAGGCCAAAAATGCAGTGAAAAGCCTGCTGCTACACGCCGACTGTGTGCCGACGATAATATCAACGCTAAAGATGAGGTTCGGCAGACCGGAATTGATTATAGATGTTTTGCTTACTCAAATAAAGGAGTTTGCACCGATAAGAGACAATAGATTGGAGAATCTCGTGGACTTTGCAGTAGAAGTCCAAAACGTATGCGCCACGATGAAAGCCAGTAATATGGACAACTACCTCAACAATCCTGAATTAGAGCGGGAGTTGGTTGCGAAGCTACCAGGTATGCTACAGACCTTTTGGGGCATACATAAAATGAAGCTTGGTGAACATTCACTTGTCGAGTTTAATGAGTGGCTGTTCGAGGTGGCACAGGGTGCCAATAGTGTGATGGTTCCCAGTCCATGGCATGGAAATAGAAAACGAGGAGTGCTAAATGCGCACTTCGACAATCTAAAGGCAATGCAGTGCATAGTATGCCACGGAATGTGCCCATCAACTGGAGAGTGTGAAGCGTTTAAAAATAGGTCAGTCAAAGACCGTCTGGAGATAGTCCGTCGCTTTAAGCTTTGCTGGAGATGTCTAGGACCGCACAAGAAAAGAGATTGTCGGAGTAATAAGCATTGCGGCTTTATGGGCTGCAAAGAGGATCACCACTCACTTATACATCAACATGGCACGGTTGTAAGGGCCAGTTGCAATGCCCATCAACAATGCCAATCGTCCGTATTATTTCGAATGCTGCCAGTCACACTGTATGGCGATAAAAAAGTGGTTGAAACATTCGCATTCATCGACGATGGTTCATCAATCACGCTGATAGAAGAGCACCTCCTACACGAGTTAGGAGTACGAGGAAGTCACCAACCAATCTGCATGCAGTGGACCGCTGGAATGCATCGTACTGAGGAAGAGTCGGTGAAAGCAGATTTACAGATATCCGGGATAGGCAGCTCACGAGTCCATGCCTTGCGCGGAGTACACTCAGTGAAAAGTCTTGGTCTGCCATCACAGACGTTTAACGCGGAAGCCATGCAAAAGAAATACAAGCATCTGCGCTCACTGCCACTGACGAGTTATTCGAAAGCAGTACCCCGATTACTGATCGGGCTAAACAATTGTGGCCTTGGACGAACATTCAAAACCCACGAAGGCGCTGGGGCTGGTCCTATAGCTGAGAAGAGCAGATTGGGATGGACGGTCAAAGGAGGAGTACCGGTGAACAACAAGGTGATGAAGTATCACTCATTTCACATATGTGGCTGCCAAGAGACAGTAGATAACGAAGTTCTACAACTATTAAAGCAACACATCTGGAATGAGCAAAGAGATCTAGGCTTCGGTCAGGAGCAAGCATTGCTATCTGAGGAGGATAAACGTGCACAGCAACAACTGGAGGCGAACACAAAACGCATTGGAGATCGGTTCGAGACCGGACTTCTATGGAGATACAAAGATCATAATTTGCCCGACAGTCTCCCAACTGCATTAAAGAGAGCACATTGCCTGAAGGAGAAGTTGAAGCGGCAACCTGACTTGGCGAGCCAGATGAGAGCAAAAATCGATGAATACATAACAAAGGGCTATGTAAAGGTGCTGTCAGAGGCGGAAGCGACCAAGAGGCCTTATTGGTTTTTACCAATTTTTCCGGTAGTAAACCCGAATAAACCTGGTAAGCTGCGCATAGTATGGGATGCCGCAGCAAAAACGTCTGGGTTATCATTAAATGACATGCTGCTGAAAGGACCAGATCAGTTGACACAACTGGTAACAATACTCCGTCGATTTAGAGAAAGACCTGTTGCAGTTGGAGGAGACATTGCCGAAATGTTTCATCAGGTGAGAATATGTGAAACAGATCAGAAGTTTCAACGCTTTATATTCATAGACCCGATTACACAAGAAGTGGAGAGGTACGCTATGCAAGTTATGACGTTCGGAGCCACGTGCTCACCAAGCAGCGCCCAATACATAAAAAACCGAAACGCACTGGAGTTTAAAAAGAATCTTCCGAGAGCGGTTATGAGCATATTAGAAAGCCATTACGTAGACGATATGCTAGACAGCGTCGACACGGAAGAAGAAGCTATTGAATTGACCCAAGCCGTGCGCTATATACATGAAAAAGGAGGCTTCTGCATTCGAAATTGGGTCTCAAATTCAAAGTCTGTTCTGAAGGCGCTAGGCGTAAAAGGTATGCCAGAGGTGAATCTAGACAACGAAGCAGGGCTAAAGAGCGAAAAGGTACTAGGAATGTGGTGGAACACTGAGGAGGATACGCTATCCTTTAGAGTGTCAGTAAAGCATCGAAACAGAGAGCTGCTTGATGGACATCGACGGCCCACGAAGAGAGAACTCCTGAGCATAATCATGTCCATATACGACCCCCTAGGACTGCTCTCATTCTTTATCATGTACGCGAAAATAATTTTCCAAGAAGTCTGGCGATCTGGATGTGACTGGGATATATCAATCGGCGAAACACAATGGGTCAAATGGCAACGTTGGATTAAGCTCATCCCAGAAGTAGAAGCAATGCGAATTCCACGATGCTACAACATGACTGGTCCACTAAAAGATGTCAAGGTCGAGATGCATACATTTGTAGATGCCAGTGAGGAAGGTTATGCAGCTGTCAGCTATATTCGTTGGACGAAAGGTACAGAGGTTTACTGCAGTCTGCTGGGAAGCAAATCTAAGGTGGCGCCCTTGAAGCAAATGTCAATACCAAGGCTAGAACTACAGGCAGCAACATTAGGAGCACGGCTGGGACACACACTTGCTAACACCCACAGCGTTGAGTACGAAAAGCGTATATACTGGACTGATTCACGCACAGTGTTGTGCTGGCTTCGCTCAGATCACCGCCGTTATCGACAGTTTGTAGCATTCCGCGTGAGTGAAATCACGGACCTAACCAAAATAGCTGATTGGTATTGGGTACCCACTTCCGAGAACGTGGCAGATGAGGCCACAAAATGGCAGAAGACACCAGACTTCACTAGCACAAGTCGTTGGCTGAACGGGCCACCATTTCTGAAACTCGGACCCGAGAATTGGCCAAAGGAACCGAGCAGTATAAGTGATACGCCCATGGAGGAGCTAAAAGCACAGTTTATAGGAGTGTGCCAGGAAACGATAAACAAAGGCGAGTGCCAGCTCATAGACGTAGATCGCTTCTCCACATGGCGCCGACTGCTGCGAGTTACAGCAACAGTGATGTGGGCACTCCGGAAATGGAGAAGCAAGACGACAAAGACGGCCGTTGCAATGGCAATGGCAACACAGGAAGATTTTAAGAATGCTGAGAACCTGCTCTGGGCCGTAGCACAAGACTACGCATATGGCAGCGAGGTAGCATCATTACAGAAAAATCGAAGATTGGAACGATCCAGCCCCTTGTATAAGCTGTGTCCATACATAGATGAAAATGGCGTGCTCAGACTGAAGGGGAGAGTTAAGCTTAGCTATGGCCAGGACCTGGTCGTACTACCGAAGAAGAGTAAAATAACCAATCTGATCGTAGAAGATGCTCACACAAAGTTCCACCATGCGAATCACGAGACAGTAGTGAACGAACTGAGACAGAGATTTTGGATTCCACAACTGAGGGCTGTGCTAGCTAGAATTCGCAAATCATGTCAAAGATGCCGCAATCAAAAAACGATGCCTATGCCTCCCCCTATGGCAATGCTTCCAAAATTGAGACAGGCTGCATTTCACCGTGCGTTCAGCTACACAGGCGTGGACTATTTTGGACCGTTGATGGTAACGGTCGGCAGACGATCCGAAAAGAGATACGGCGTTCTATTTACCTGCCTAACGACTAGGGCCATACACCTGGAGGTAGCGTATAGTCTAACTACAGATTCTTGTATTCTTTCAGTTCGAAACTTTATCGCTCGACGGGGTCAGCCCCTGGAACTATGGAGTGACAACGGCACCAACTTTCAAGGCGCTAATACTGAACTGAAGAAGGCGCTGCTATCCCTAGATGCAGACGCCATGACTAGAGAATTTACTGGCCCAAATATGAAGTGGGCATTCATACCCCCAGCATCGCCACATATGGGAGGGGCATGGGAACGATTAGTGAGGTCCGTGAAGGAAGCTATATGCAGCATTCTTGGCAACATACGACCATCCGATGAACTATTGAAGAGCGTTCTAATGGAAGCAGAGATGATCGTCAACTCCCGTCCCCTCACATACATCCCAATCGCCACCGAGAATGAAGAGGCGCTCACACCCAACCATTTTTTGCTGGGCTCATCCAACGGAGGCAAGCCACTGGTACAGCCGGCTCCAGAAGGAATGCTGCTAAAGAAGAGCTGGCGCACTGCCCAGCAGTTAGCAGACGCATTTTGGAGAAGATGGCTGAGAGAATATTTACCTACAATGACCCGCCGCAGCAAATGGTTCACAGATACAAAGCCACTGGAAGTAGATGACATCGTGTATGTGTGCGATACAGACAACCCAAGAGCCTGCTGGCCGAAAGGACGTATCCTAGAAGTGAGGCGTAGCGAGGACGGGCACGTAAGGAGCGCAACAGTGAAGACCACCGGCGGTATCTATGTCAGGCCGGCCACCAAACTAGCTGTTCTGTCGATCGAGGATAAAAAGGAGGTAGAACGCGACCGCGATATACCGAAGGGGAGTGTTACGACAGAGTTGGCAGCGCCGTCAGCGGCACCCAGCCTGCCATAGTGTCAAGCCCTCGTAATCGCTCGCAGCCCTGCCGTGATCGATAAAGACTCGATAATTAAATAAAAAAGCACGCCTTAAGTTAACCCTTTTGTTAAGTAAGGTCTTTTCGAATTTGTGAGCCGACTGGAGCGGACTTAAAGTAAGATACTATAACATAAGACATTTTAAATCCAATAAAAAAATGTATATCCGCAGGAATTTAAAGTACTGCCTACCACAAACACAATTGCGGAGCTGTGTTTCAATACGGGTGGTACTGCATACTTCGAAAACCCCGCAACAAATACACTTCAATTCTTTTCATTTATAGAATAAGAGTAGTATATAATGTATTTAATAAAGTTCACAAAATTAGTTTTTTCATTCAGTTAGTTTTTTTTTGGTCATCTTCACTAGATCATTTTCTTAATTTATTGTTTTATTCTCACAGGGCTCACACACGTCTGTCCGGTCTCAAGTCTCTACTTCTACTCACTCCTCTTCTTGGTCAACTGGCTCACTCGCGATCTGGTTCATTCACTTATCTGTTCCAGTTCGCTGCCACTGTGCCATTCCCACATGCCATTGCTATGTTAAATATTCTCCAACCCTACATGTATGACAACCAACCTAGTCTTTTAAGATTTGGGGACTCAAACACATTGAGCTTACAAGCCGGATTAACAACAAGCACATTTCACAGGTTTAACAACCAGCGTTGTCCTCTAATATTTGGAGACTCAACAACATGGTCTTCGGAGCCTTTCGATTTGGATTCGACTTCGCAAGTTAATTTAAGGGTTCAAAATATATATATAGGTTTGGAAGGGCCTAAACAACAGACAGTAGTAAAAAGGGTTCAAAATATATATGTCGCATCATTATTAGTCTTATTTTTATTTTCTATGTTCCATCTCTAATAAACATGTCATCTCTAATAAATAAAATTCGTATCGAGCTGTTCTTGTCTTCGTTTCTTTTTGATCGCGGTTCGCTGTGTTCCGTTATGCGAGTTTAACGGATTTTGCTCTGTTCTACATAGCCTCGGTTCGACGATGCGTTAGAGTGAGACAAATGCTTGTTCTGTGGTGAGTTCGGACCAGCATGTATCAAGCGAGATAGAGCGATGTTGAAATGTACACGAGGCACTTATGTTTGAAAACTCTGAGAAAGCAGACGGGTGAATATGTCGCAACCGAGGAAGTGTACGACTCGCGGGCGGAACGCGGCAACAGAGGACCCCGAAACAGTTAACTTTCCGACATATATATAGGTTTGGAAGGGCCTAAACAACAGACAGTAGTACCGACCTTGCTTTCATACACTGCAGCAGACAATTTCTAAGAAAGATGCCTTCAAATTCACACAGCAACAGACAGTTGGAAAACACGGCGCCTTAGCATACTACGCAACAGACTGTTGCAAACAGCTAAACCACTGGAATTTGCGGAATTAAACCAACGAGAGTATTCATACTAAGCAACACAGTTGCAGACGACTAGTTAGAGAAATGAATTAATTTCATCACGCCAACAACACGATTAACAAGAAAGGCTAATACTGGCACCTTATGATGATCAAACAGACAAAACATCAGTAAGCTCAAAACATTCAAAGAAGTCAACCAGGATTCAGGAATTGGAAGTACAGATGACATTTCCAGCCATACAATAAGCCGGACTTCAAGAGCAGCTCGAAGCAGAGCGATTCAATGAAGATCACAGCGCGGAAGACGCAAGGTCACATCACGACGAAACAGGACTATACTAGATGGGTTAGATAAAAACCACGTAAGTTGGAATACTACAGTGACATTAATACTACCAGTAATAATGTACGGCAAAGCTTTATAGCTCGACAAACTATCACCCAGGATCTACAAAAATTTAAAGGTGATCCCTCAGTGTGGCCCGTATTTTATGCAGAATTCGCTTCAAGCACAGAAATTTCTTAGTTTACAGACTATAAGAATATTATTCGTTTAAGGAAGTGCCTGTTAAGCAGAGTCAGAGAAAATGCCAGAAAATGTAGGTACTATTATTAAAATATTAAAAAAACGATTTGACGATTCGACTCATATTACCCGACATTTCGTAGAAAATATTCGATGTCTCCATCATTAAAAGATGACAAATTGTAAAAACTTATTGAACTATTTTACCTCATCATAAATTCGACTCATACATTGGTAGCGATTGAGGATGACCATATACGAAATCCTATTTCATTTGATTTTAAATTCCCAATTCATCAAAGGATGGCATTTATGCATTATTTTGCAGTATTATCAGGAATCTAAGCAAAATATTACAAAATTACTTATATTCCAAAATTGGCAAAGGAAAAAGACTAAAACCGAACAGCTGTTAGGATACGGGTTAGGCAGGTCTAAAGAAACAACACTAATGGATGGAACCGTCGGTGACCCGCCAAAGTTACCCACAATATCATCAAGCTCACAAAAGAAATGGATCTGGCCATGTCCGTCTGTATGAACGCGGATCTCAGAAACTACCAGAGCTACAGTTATGTAATTTTGTGTGAAGAAACTAAAGGACATGGGCAAGGCAGTTTGTTTATTATATATTGATCCGTAAGTCCTTAGTCCACTAGTTTTGTTAGCCCAAGGCTAAGTAAAATGTCTGGGAACAACATCTCGGTAGCGAAACTAAAGTTTCTAAACGACAGATTGGTCACCCATCGACACACTTCAAGTATCATTAAAACGCCAGCGTCGTTCGATGCTGCGATATCTATCAAGGTTCTCAACACTCATGCACATTCGTGACAAATATTCAATTGCAGACACTCTAATGTTCCTCATATCCTCTGTCTATGATCACAGTTACTTAATATGGACTGCAATATACACAACAAAATTGCAACCACGACTGAAGTATTTCTCTATCACAATATTGCATCACGTCCACCTTCGGATATAACGGGCGTAGTCGGAAAGCTTCCCGAGTCAATTATTACTCAACACATTACTCCAAGCCTAAGCCATCTTAATCAATCTGTCGTTTCTGGATCCGATAAAACGAAAGAAGCGGTTTTTGGAAAACTGCATTAGTTTTAATCAGCAATCCGAGAGCGAGTACTGACCCCATTTTTGAAGCCGATAGTTTGCCCCAACTCTACCTGCCCGAAGTCAAAATCGGAGGACAGGATGGATCTATCGAACAACGCACGCATCAATGGTAGGAAGCATTCTTCAAAGAAACCAATACTCGTCAACAAGATGGCAGTTACACAGTTCGGGTACTCTTTAAATTTATCCGCGATGCTAATCTAACTGTGGGAGGATCTCATCAAGTCGCTCGCTATAGATTCCTGAACCTGGAGCTAAGAGTTTCAGTCAATCCAGTAAAATGGAGTCAATATAAAGAAGGTATCGAAGAATACTTCCAATTGCAATCATCATTCCAGTAATCAAATCTGAAAAGGCAACTTTAAAGATCATTGGGAACGTTCAACATGTTGCTTCGGAGAAGCAGAGAAACTGGTTGTCTTTGGCGCATCCGTCCCGACTTCCAACGGGATACCGTTAAATCACATATATTATGTCGGTATGTATTCACCGCAGACATCCAGAACGCAGAAAACGAAAACCATACTCAAATATGACATTTAGGTCGATGACAATGAGAACTGCGAAAGTGGTCAAGCAACGAACCTGAACTACTACAAACTATTCCGCTTGAGCATCAATCTAAACAAAACTTTCTTAATTCAAGCGACTCAGACACAATCAAAACTTTTAGTATGCACTGGTTGCCGAACCATGACTGTTTGACAAACAAATTCCAGAACGATACTCATACTATCGCAACAAAACGGCAAATATTATCTAATATTGGTCGATTATTTGACCTTTTATCCACAACTGGATGTCGCAATATTGGACTGGGTCGATCCAGCGCCAGAAATGATTGCAACAAAGCGGCGAAAATTTCGAGGAGATATCTAGGACATTGCAATTATTAAAATCGTTCAATACGTGAACTTTCTCCCAAGTGACAACAGTTCTATTAAATTGGACACGTTGTGTGCGATTTCGGTTAAAAAACCGTTAGCAATATTACGCAACAAATTATGCGATGCGATATTAGCAAGTGAGCTCACAAAATGGGTTTTCAAAAATCAGTGCAGCACCAAGGCATTCATATCAAGGAGATATTACTAAGTGGAAAACTTTTGTAGCAAAGAGGATCAGTAACATTCTAGAATATTCCACGGCAACACAGTGGAATCATGTCAGAGCATCCGAAAGTCCTGCAGATTGCGCAAAAAGAGGTCTTACCCCAACAGGACTTCCAGATTGGAGACTCTGGTGGCACGGCCCAAAATGGCTGAACAACCCATAGGAATCATCGCCAAAACCACAACAGTTACATCTTGAAGCGAGCGTTGTTTGAAACAACATAGATGGCTTTGCTCTACATAACGGACATGATTGGCATGAATTGGTTCCGGTTATAATGTTCTAAATTTTACCATCAATCAATGTCATATAAGGTTCGTATTTATTTGGTTTTTGGAAATGTCGGAATATGTTCTAAGGTATCGACTAGTGATTCTAAGTATTCTAAATGTAACTTTTGTGGGTCTACGGTGTTTGGTTCTGTGCGTTACAAACATCAGAGCAAAATGAATAGACTCCTTTTTCTTCGAAAAGAGTCTAAAAAGGGATTGATCTAGGGCGATACATTCGTTTGATTGAAAGCGTTGTTTGTACGTACTTTGGCCCGTAGATCCATCGAAGCCATAGCTCACAATTAATGTACAATTTGTTGTGTCTGGGTAAACATCTAAAACTTCCTCTTGCATTACAAGTATGCAGCCAGCTGTATGATCTAGCAAATCTTGCAATCGATACTTCTGCCCTTGCTTTACAAATTTTAAATTCGGATGGCCTGCATTTCAATTTTGATTCTGATACTTTTGAATAAGGAGGGAAAATATCACATCCACAAAGGCAGGCTGCTTCGTTTTTTTGCGGAAATTGAAGCAGCATGTACGAAAAGTGGTATTGAATGCCCTTGTTCTGCAGCCAGCTTATTTGCTAATTTTCTTTTAAGTTGAGGCCCTGCATCTTCATATGTTAACTGCTTTCGACCAGATTTGCATAGTGTCGTTTCTGGCTTATCAATAACGAAAAGGGGCACAAAGGGGCAAAAAACATTAATACCATTTGATTCTACATATATATGTTAAAAATATACAGCTTCAACCGTGGTGCTTCTTTGTGCCATACAAAAGTAATATTCCACAGAACACTAGAACGTTTGTTAGTAAACAATTGAAAATACTCACAAGCAATACATTGGACAATTCATCAACAACACAGAATTATCGGAAAATATGTATTAAAGATTAATTTACATACTCTGACTTGCTTTTTCCATAATTAAAAATAAACTCAAAGTTTGCTATGAAGACAATCTTTTCGTTGCAAGTTGTTAAATTTTCCGCCAATTCTCACAATTCAAAGCACCTCTGAATCAGCTGACTTTGAAAACGCGCCAAAAATAAACGATAACTCGAAAAAATGTTCTAAAATTATTTTTATGCTATCTTGGAGTCTGTACCTCTATCTAAGCTGACGCCATTCTTAGTAAAAGAAATTCTTAGGATCCCTGGACGACTTCGGCACACAAACTATGTCTTCAGTAAAAAACACCCGATCTTTATACCCAGTCAACATTATTGTACAGATTTGGTAATCCGACACTCTCATAAATTAACATTGCATGGAAGCGTTTAGTTAACACTCTACTTAGGACCAGATAAATCATATTTTGAACACAAAAATATATTTCATTGCACCATTTGGCATTTCATTCCGACATACTCACCTAATTTTGGAGAACTTTGAGGAGCAAACGTACAGTAAAAAAAAATATATAGTAGCATGTTCATTATACGTCTGTTAAACTTCGTTGTTTTGATGAGATTTGTAATTCGATATAATTGTTTTGTTTTTTTCAATTTTGTTTTCGAAGATTTAACTCGAAACACATAAGTGGCACAGTAGGTAGGATCAATGTGTTTAACTGAGGCAAAGTAATTGTAAATGCATCAATTTCTGGATCACGCGTTCCGCAAAAGAAAAAAAAAAATATTCAATTGGCGTATAAATCCAACTCGGTCACCAAAAACATTGAATTTATGTTAAACTAGTAGTTTTAAACAACGAATGGCGAATAATAAATGAAACAATAACCAATTAAGGATAATGAACATAATAAAAAAACCCTAACAGAAAAACTCCTGTTAAGCGAGTATTTAATCAACGGATCAACTAAAATAAACTGCACTGGAGGCTTCTGACTTGAGTTTTTCAGACATGGGGCAGATACTTCGTCAGACCCACAATGTACCCGCATTTGAAGGAAATTCAAACGTTCTGGGATCATTCGTGAGAAGAGTGGACTATCTTCTTCAACTGTACCATACCAATTTACCACGCCAGCGAGGCTAACACAGATTGTTCCATCCAATTGCTGGACTGACCTGAAGAACAGCCTTATAGAGGAGTATAAAACCCAGACACCGGTAGAAGAGCTCTTGAGATGTCTATATAATACCAACTATCAGAGAAATCTCCGTAAGTTTTGCAACGTGGTTGAGTCTAGAATGCTCATTATTCGAAATAATTTAGAATTTGAAGTGGATGCCGATAATACATTGCTCACCATAATTTTCCAAATCAATTGTATCAGGTTAATCAACATCAATCGAATAATAGAAACCTTCTAGATCAACCTTCTAGATCAAGCCAGATAGCTGCTTAATTTGGTCAAAATCGTGGACAGAGAAGAAGTTTTATATACTACCAGTATAAGGAATTGAGACAGGAATTTCAGAAGAAAATGCAACAGAGTCAAAATAGTAACCCGATAAACTATGGCATGCCCTCGGGCTCAGTTTCAAGCCAACCATACAAGTGAGTTAGGGAGAGTAACAGCGGACAGTTAAAAATGGTGGATGGACTTCCATTAGTATAACAATTTTCTGATGGGGGCCTCGGAAAATTCCAATACATAGAAATTATGATAAATAGTAATATATAAAGGTGCCTTATCAATACAGGGTCATCTATAAATTTAATGAAGAATTTTTTAGACGCTCCACTGCTTCAGAGACCAATATATATAAGAACGATGACGGGAAATGAACTTTTTCAACAAGAACAAACTTTTTACATTTACGACTTTTCTCCCCATTACGATATTCTCTTGGGAAGGAATCTGCTCAAAGCTAACCATGCGATGGTGGATTATATTCATAACACCACAACAATAAGTCAAAGTACTTTTCAACATAGACGTGTCATATGGGACCCAAACTCAATAAAAGATTTCATGAATTACGAAGCATTGCTTCAAGAAAAGGATTAAATTACGCTATAGCCAATGACCTCACTGGTTCAGCAAATAATTTTCAGCTTGATCATTTAAATGATGAAGAGAGGTGTAAACTTCTTGGTTTGTTGTCATGTTGAGTTTAGCATAAAATCGAGACAATTCATGCAAACCCTATTTACAATGGGGTCATGAGGTCACCATAGTAGTTAGTATATGGGTCCCCGAAACCTCTTGTATGTAAAAATTAAAAAATCGAGTGCTAAACGCCGCTAACCCCACACCAGCAACCCAATTACCGCGAATAGTGGCGGTCACTGCGAGGCACGCCTAGTAGAATACATATGGGCGGCCTAGATTTGAGGGAGTTGCTATAAATGACACTTTTATAGCACACTGTATGGTGTGTGCACGTGCTAAATTAGAGTGGGTGGTGGAGTGTCTTGGATAAAATAGGTAAAAAAAAAAATATTTTTAATAGAAAAATAGGTGGCGTGCTTAACTGTATCCATACAAATATTATGGTTACTTCATGTTGGTTCGATCGGTAAATACATGTGGACAAGGATAGATGGTGTTTCCAAGGATAACAAGCAAGTGCATATGAGTCAAAGAAGGTTGTGTACTTAACTGTATCCATACAACTATTATGGTTAGTTCATGTTAATACGATCGGTAAATACATGTGGACAAGGATAGATGGTGTTTCAGAGGATAACAAGCAAGTGCACACGAGTCAAAGAAGGTTGTGTACTTAACTGTATCCATACAAATATTATGGTTAGTCCATGTTGGTACGATCGGTAAATACATGTGGACAAGGATAGATGGTGTTTCAAAGGATAACAAGCAAGTGCATATGAGTCAAAGAAGGTTGTGTACTTAACTGTATCCATACAAATATTATGGTTAGTCCACGTTGGTACGATCGGTAAATACATGTGGACAAGGATAGATGGCGTTTCAGTGGATAACAAGCAAGTGCATATGAGTCAAAGAAGGTTGTGTACTTAACTGTATCCATACAACTATTATGGTTAGTTCATGTTGGTACGATCGGTTAATACATGTGGACAAGGATAGATGGTGTTTCAGAGGATAATAAGCAAGTGCATATGAGTCAAAGAAGGTTGTGTACTTAACTGTATCCATACAACTATTATGGTTAGTTCATGTTGGTACGATCGGTAAATACATGTGGACAAGGATAGATGTTGTTTCAGAGGATAACAAGCATGTGCATACGAGTCAAAGAAGGTTGTGTACTTAACTGTATCCATACAAATATTATGGTTAGTCCATGTTGGTACGATCGGTAAATACATGTGGACAAGGATAGCTGGCGCTTCAGAGGATAACAAGCAAGTCAAAGAAGGTTGTGTACTTAACTGTATCCATACAAATATTATGGTTAGTCCACGTTGGTACGATCGGTAAATACATGTGGACAAGGATAGATGGCGTTTCAGTGGATAACAAGCAAGTGCATATGAGTCAAAAAAGGTTGTGTACTTAACTGTATCCATACAACTATTATGGTTAGTTCATGTTGGTACGATCGGTAAATACATGTGGACAAGGATAGATGGTGTTTCAAAGGATAACAAGCAAGTGCATATGAGTCAAAGAAGGTTGTGTACTTAACTGTATCCATACAAATATTATGGTTAGTCCATGTTGGTACGATCGGTAAATACATGTGGACAAGGATAGATGGTGTTTCAGAGGATAATAAGCAAGTGCTTATGAGTCAAAAAAGGTTGTGTACTTAACTGTATCCATACAAATATTATGGTTAGTCCATGTTGGTACGATCGGTAAATACATGTGGACAAGGATAGCTGGCGCTTCAGAGGATAACAAGCAAGTCAAAGAAGGTTGTGTACTTAACTGTATCCATACAACTATTATGGTTGGTTCATGTTGGTACGATCGGTAAATACATGTGGACAAAGATAGATGTTGTTTCAGAGGATAACAAGCATGTGCATACGAGTCAAAGAAGGTTGTGTACTTAACTGTATCCATACAAATATTATGGTTAGTCCATGTTGATACGATCGGTACATACATGTGGACAAGGATAGATAGCGTTTCAAAAGGATAACAAGCAAGTGCATATGAGTCAAAGAAGGTTGTGTACTTAACTGTATCCATACAACTATTATGGTTAGTTCATGTTGGTACGATCGGTAAATGCATGTCGACAAGGATAGATGGTGTTTCAGAGGATAACAAACAAAGTGCATATGAGTCAAAGAAGGTTGTGTGCTTAACTGTATCCATAAAAATATTATGGTTAGTCCATGTTGGTTCGATTGGTAAATACATGTGGACAAGGATAGATGGCGTTTCAGAGGATAATTCGGGTGGTAAATACATGTGGAGAAGGATAGATGGCGTTTCAGAGGATAATAAGCAAGCGCATATGAGTCAAAGAAGGCTGTGTACTTAACTGTATCCATACAAGTATTGTGGTTAGTCTTGTTGATTCGGTCGGTAAATACATGTTGACAAGGATAGATGGCGTTTCAGAGGATAATAAGCAAGTGCATATGAGTCAAAGAAGGTTGTGTACTTAACTGTATCCGTACAAATATTATAGTTAGTCCACGTTGGTACGATCGGTAAATACATGTGAACAAGGATAGATGACTTTTCGGAGGATAACAAGCAAGTGCATATGAGTCAAAGAAGGTTGTGTACTTAACTGTTATCCACACAACTATTATGGTTAGTTACCATGTTGGTACGATCGGTAAATACTTTTATGTGGACAAGGATAGATGGCGTTTCAGAGGGATAACAAGCAAGTGCATATGAGTCAAAAAAGGTTGTGTACTTAACTGTATCCACACAACTATTATGGTTAGTTCGTGTTGTTACGATCGGTAAATACATGTGGACAAGGATAGATGGTGTTCCAGAGGATAACAAACAAGTACATACGAGTCAAAGAAGGTTGTGTACTTAACTGTATCCATACAAATATTATGGTTAGTCCATGTTGGTACGATCGGTAAATACATGTGGACAAGGATAGATGGCGTTTCAGAGGATAACAAGCAAGTGCATATGAGTCAAAGAAGGTTGTGTACTTAACTGTATCCATACAAATATTATGGTTAGTCCATGTTGGTTCGATCGGTAAATACATGTGGTCAAGGATAGATGGCGTTTCAGAGGATAATAAGCAAGTGCATATGAGTCAAAGAAGGTTGTGTACTTAACTGTATCCATACAAATATTATGGTTAGTCCACGTTGGTACGATCGGTAAATACATGTGGACAAGGATAGATGGCGTTTCAGAGGATAACAAGCAAGTGCATATGAGTCAAAGAAGGTTGTTTAACTTAACTGTATCCACACAACTATTATGGTTAGTTCATGTTGGTACGATCGGTAAATACATGTGGACAAGGATAGATGGTGTTCCAGAGGATAACAAGCAAGTGCATACGAGTCAAAGAAGGTTGTGTACTTAACTGTATCCATACAAATATTATGGTTAGTCCATGTTGGTACGATCGGTAAATACATGTGGACAAGTATAGATAGCGTTTCAGAGGATAACAAGCAAGTGCATATGAGTCAAAGAAGGTTGTTTATTTAACTGTATCCATACAAATATTATGGTTAGTTCATGTTGGTACGATCGGTAAACAAGGTGGACAAGGATAGATGGCGTTTCAGAGGATAACAAACAAGTGCATATGAGTCAATGAAGGTTGTGTACTTAACTGTATCCATACAAATATTATGGTTAGTCCATAGTGGTACGATCGGTAAATACATGTGGACAAGGATAGATGGCGTTTCAGAGGATAATAAGCAAGTGCATATGAGTCAAAGAAGGTTGTGTACTTAACTGTATCCATACAAATATTATGGTTAGTTCATGTTGGTACGATCGGTAAACAAGGTGGAAAAGGATAGATGGCGTTTCAGAGGATCACAAGCAATTGCATATGAGTCAAAGAAGGTTGTGTACTTAACTTTATCCATACAACTATTATGGTTACTCCATGTTGGTACGATCGGTAAAAACATGTGGACAAGGATAGATGGGGTTTGAGAGGATAACAAGCAAGTGCATATGAGTCAAAGAAAGTTGTGTACTTAACTGTATCCATACAAATATTATGGTTAGTCCATGTTGGTACGATCGGTAAATACATGTGGACAAGGATAGATGGTGTTTCAGAGGATAATAAGCAAGTGCTTATGAGTCAAAGAAGGTTGTGTACTTAACTGTATCCATACAAATATTATGGTTAGTCCATGTTGGTACGATCGGTAAATACATGTGGACAAGGATAGCTGGCGCTTCAGAGGATAACAAGCATGTGCATACGAGTCAAAGAAGGTTGTGTACTTAACTGTATCCATACAAATATTATGGTTAGTCCATGTTGGTACGATCGGTAAATACATGTGGACAAGGATAGATGGCGTTTCAGAGGATAGCGCGCAAGTGCATTTGAGTCAAAGAAGATTGTGTACTTAACTGTATCCATACAAATATTATGGTTAGCCAATGTTGGTACGATCGGTAAATACATGTGGACAAGGATAGATGGTGTTTCAGAGGATAGCGAGCAAGTGCATATGAGTCAAAGAAGGTTGTGTACTTAACTGTATCCATACAAATATTATGGTTAGTTCATGTTGGTACGATCGGTAAACAAGGTGGAAAAGGATAGATGTCGTTTCAGAGGATCACAAGCAATTGCATATGAGTCAAAGAAGGTTGTGTACTTAACTGTATCCATACAAATATTATGGTTAGTCCATGTTGGTATGATCGGTAAATACATGTGGACAAGGATAGATGGCGTTTCAGAGGATACGGAGCAAGTGCATTTGAGTCAAAGAAGGTTGTGTACTTAACTGTATCCATACAAATATTATGTTTAGTCCATGTTGGTTCGATCGGTAAATACATGTGGACAAGGATAGATGGCGTTTCAGAGGATAGCGAGCAAGTGAGTGAGTGAGCAATATGAGTCAAAGAAGATTGTGTACTTAACTGTATCCATACAAATATTATGTTGTTGATGGCGTTTCAGAGGATAACAAGCAAGTGCACATGAGTCAAAGAAGGTTGTGTACTTAACTGTATCCATACAACTATTATGGTTAGTCCATGTTGGTTCGATCGGTAAATACATGTGGACAAGGATAGATGGCTTTTTAGAGGATAATAAGCAAGTGCATATGAGTCAAAGAAGGTTGTGTACTTAACTGTATCCATACAAATATTATGGTTAGTCCATGTTGGTACGATCGGTAAATACATGTGGACAAGGATAGATGGTGCTTAAGAGGATAACAAGCAAGTGCATACGAGTCAAAGAAGGTTGTGTACTTAACTGTATCCATACAAATATTATGGTTAGTCCATGTTGGTACGATCGGTAAATACATGTGGACAAGGATAGATGGCGTTTCAGAGGATAACAAGCAAGTGCATATGAGTCAAAGAAGGTTGTGTACTTAACTGTATCCTTACAAATATTATGGTTAGTCCATGTTGGTTCGATCGGTAAATACATGTGGACAAGGATAGATGGCGTTTCAGAGGATAATAAGCAAGTGCATATGAGTCAAAGAAGGTTGTGTACTTAACTGTATCCATACAAATATTATGGTTAGTCCACGTTGGTACGATCGGTAAATACATGTGGACAAGGATAGATGGCGTTTCAGAGGATAACAAGCAAGTGCATATGAGTCAAAGAAGGTTGTGTACTTAACTGTATCCATAAAAATATTATGGTTAGTTCATGTTGGTACGATTGGTAAATACATGTGGACAAGGATAGATGGTGTTTCAGAGGATAACAAGCAAGTGCATACGAGTCAAAGAAGGTTCTGTACTTAACTGTATCCATACAAATATTATGGTTAGTCCATGTTGGTACGATCGGTAAATACATGTGGACAAGGATAGATGGCGTTTCAGAGGATAACAAGCAAGTGCATATGAGTCAAAGAAGGTTGTCTATATAACTGTGTCCATACAAATATTATGGTTAGTTCATGTTGGTACGATTGGTAAACAAGGTGGACAAGGATAGATGGCGTTTCAGAGGATAACAAGCAAGTGCATATGAGTCAATGAAGGTTGTGTACTTAACTGTATCCATACAAATATTATGTTGTTGATGGTGATTCAGAGGATAACAAGCAAGTGCACATGAGTCAAAGAAGGTTGTGTACTTAACTGTATCCATACAACTATTATGGTTAGTTCTTGTTGGTACGATCGGTAAATACATGTGGACAAGGATAGATGGCGTTTCAGAGAATAACAAGCACGTGCATATGAGTCAAAGAAGGTTGTGTACTTAACTGTATCCATACAAATATTATGGTTAGTCCATGTTGCTACGATCGGTAAATACATGTGGACAAGGAGAGATGGCGTTTCAGGGGATAGCGAGCAAGTGCTTATGAGTCAAAGAAGATTGTGTACTTAACTGTATCCATACAAATATTATGGTTAGTCCATGTTGGTACGATCGGTAAATACATGTGGACAAGGATAGATGGTGTTTCAGAGGATAACAAGCAAGTGCATATGAGCCAAAGAAGGTTGTGTACTTAACTGTATCCATACAAATATTATGTTGTTGATGGTGTTTCAGAGGATAACAAGCAAGTGCACATGAGTCAAAGAAGGTTGTGTACTTAACTGTATCCATACAACTATTATGGTTAGTTCATGTTGGTACGATCGGTAAATACATGTGGACAAGGATAGATGGCGTTTCAGAGGATAACAAGCACGTGCATATGAGTCAAAGAAGGTTGTGTACTTAACTGTATCCATACAAATATTATGGTTAGTCCATGTTGGTACGATCGGTAAATACATGTGGACAAGGATAGATGGCGTTTCAGAGGATAACAAGCAAGTGCATATGAGTCAAAGAAGGTTGTGTATTTTACTGTATCCATACAAATATTATGGTTAGTTCATGTTGGTACGATCGGTAAACAAGGTGGACAAGGATAGATGGCGTTTCAGAGGATAACAAGCAAGTGCATATGAGTCAATGAAGGTTGTGTACTTAACTGTATCCATACAAATATTATGGTTAGTCCATATTGGTACGATCGGTAAATACATGTGGACAAAGATAGATGGCGTTTCAGAGGATAATAAGCAAGTGCATATGAGCCAAAGAAGGTTGTGTACTTAACTGTATCCATACAA